>WYDI02004033.1:0-34628 GCA_009867235.2 Psittacus erithacus | reverse complement strand
ATTCTAAGCAGTAGCTACAAACATCGGTGTTATCACCGCTGTTCCCAGACCAAAATCAAAAACACAGCACTGCACCACCTACTAAGAAGGAGAAAAATGATTGCTACTGCTGAACCCATGACACAGATTTTGAAGTGAAATATTTTGGTCATGTAATTCTAGACCTTATACACATGGGATGGTCAAATTAGTGTTGTTTAGGCAGCTTGAATTGTGGCACTTTTAAACTTTGAATGCTTAAGTTTCTAACCTTAGCAGTTCTCTTGCTGGATTGTGTATTGAAAGTGTAAAACATGCTTACTGCTATGAGCTCTGAATAACACTGCCAGTCAAAGCCGATGCTTTCCCCCCAGCCCGTTAAATTACTTCATGTATTGTGGTGTTGTTGCAGCCACTGTTACTTTAGATGTTTTACATGCATCATAGTCAGATTGGTGAGAACTAACATGGGAGCTGACATTAATATTGCAGAGAAGAGCAGATCTGATAACGTATTGAATTATGCATGGGGCTCCTGCACCTAAATGCAGGAGGCCTGCAGGCTCACAAGAAAGCTCGAGGGAGCTGAATGATCCAGAGTACTCGATTTTTAATGGTGGTTGTTCAAACAAGAAAGAGTGGAGGCTTGTAAGAATGGATTTAATATGAAGGGCACCTGCAGACTCAAACAGAATATAGCCTCTGTGCTGCTGTATGATGAGCAGGGTCAGGAGAGCATCTGTGCTACTTGGCTGATCTGAGCTGGCTGTTTGACCCTGCTGTGGCCTGGATGACTGCTTTCGTCTTGATGCCCTGATATTGGTAAGCTGAACAGCAGAGCAAGAACTGGCTTTAAACCCCCATGGGTTATGTTTGTTAAAGGATTTATTCTTTCTCTCTGGATAATCTCTGGTTTGATCTTCTGGTTGTGCAATGCCAGGAGCAGAGTGGCTACCATGGTACTGTGCACAGTGAAGTCTGCTACACTGGGTTGGGTAGAGATTAAGAGCCTGCAAGGAGGATCTATACTGGGAAGCCCTCATTTTCTTTGTGTGTGAGGATGCTTCAATGCATTAAAGCATTTTTGTTCTCTTAGTGGCACTGTCTAGATCACCTTTAAAATCCAGTAGTAATTGGATTATTGTTGATTTTTTCGGGGAGAAGGCTCTGTTGCTTTGAAGCTTGGTATGTTGGAAGTTATTGAAAATGGAAAAAGCTGTTGTATTTTTCTCTTTCAGCTGTGTACATGGGAACCCCTCCTCACAATTACTGGAGTAGCAGTGGATACTGTCTTGCAAATGGAGTGATTTGGTTGTTATTATGTACTGCCTGTAGAGTAGGAGAGTGGCTACTTGAGAAAACATTTTAAAAATGAAATCAAAAACCTGTCAGTGATTCAGGTATGAGTTCTTTCTTCTCGCATTTCATTGCAAGGAAAGAATAAGAGCTAAGAAAGCAAAGAAACTGTCAGTGACAGCACGTGCTGCCCACTCATGCTGCATGGCAGGAACAAAGAATTTGATTCCTGCCTTTTTTTAATGATTCACTCTACAGAAGGAGGGGTTCAACTGCCATGTTATTTTCCTTCTGAAATACCATAGCAATTGGTTTTCAGTTCATTTGCTGACATTTATCATATAAAACATGGTTTGCTATAGTAGCTATTAAAACCTCTTGGAAATGGTAGATCAGGTACTCATTTGCAAAAATGAGGCAGAGCATATGCAAACCTTGTTATCTGTGTAAAATCAGGAAGAATTAGAGGTCAAATGGCTTCACAGCTGCTTTTAGACAGTGTCTACTTGTAGCTGAGTTCCTGATTCTTAAGAAAATGAAAGGGTCTGGCCAGCTGTGCACTGTAGAAGCAAGAGCAATCAAATTGTGCAAGATAATGTATATTGGTATTTCTAAGGCAGATTCAAGACAGTTTTAGAGGGGATGGCTTTGAAAAATAATTAAATATAAATTATTTGCCTTTGGATACTTTGTGTGGTTTCACAAAACAAGTCTCCTTGTTGGGGCAGGCAGTGGGCCAGTTGTCTTGGGAGAGGAATTCCTCTCCTAACTTCCCTGGGCATCCCTGTTGTGCTGCTGTTGCAGGTTTTACTCCCTTCTGAAAGGGTTGGGCCTTGGCTTCCAGATCCTGCCTGGAAGATGGACAGGGACTGACCAGAGCCAAGAAGCAGTTGGAGGGTCAGGGTGGGTGTTTGGAGTTGATGACAGGAGAAGGGATGAATGTCTATTTATGGGAGAGTTAATTTAGGGAGGTTGGAGAGGTTAGAAACACATGGAGTGATTCTTCCTCATGCTGCAGAGAGAAAGAAGCCTCTGCAGGAGCTAAACTGTTTTAAATCTCAAAGAATAAATATGATCAAAACAATCTCCTCTGTTTCTCCTTCCGTGTGACCGTATGTGGTGTCAGATGGTTTTCTGCTCATCTGATGCCTGCTGTTACCAGCTGGTTCGGTTCCACCTGCTCTGGGACAGACACTTTCCACCTCCATAGTCCCCTCAGCTCCTGCTTGTGGTTCCCTTTCAAAGCAGTGTGGAGTAGTCCATCTGAGAAGGAGGTAAAGACATGTAATTAAAGCAGTTTGAGAAAGACAAGGACAGAGAATGTGTCTGTGTTTACATATCACTAAGGGAAAATCCTTATAGCCAAACTGGTTAGAGATGTGTTGGATTAGTGAGATGTAATGTGAGTAGAAAATTGTTTGGGCCACTGAACTCAGATTGGTGCCTTGATTATTAGTGGTGTCTCTCTGAGATCAGTTTCTGGGCCAGTACTGTTTAACATCTTATTTGTGGCTTGCATGATGGGATGAAGCATGCCACCAGCAAGTGCGTGAACAATACCAAATTGAATACACTTGAGAGCAGTGCTGCCACTCAGAGGGACCAGGAGAGGCTGGAGAAATGAACTGAGATGAGCCTCAGGAAGCTTAGTAAAGGCTGGTGCAAAGGCCTGCATCAAGAGGTGTCTGCTTAATAAGCAGCTTTGCAAAAAAACCTCAAACAAACCAAAAACCAAACCAAATACCTGGGAGTTCAGTGGGATAACAAGTTGCCCAGAAGCCAACAGTTTTCCCAGGCAGCAAAGGCTGACTGCACCCTGGGCCCTGCTAGCAAAAAAACAACTGGCAGAGCAAAGGGAGGGAATCCTGTCCCTCTGTTCAGTGCTTATAACAGAGTGCTAGGTGTCTGGTTTGGGCTCTCCAATACAAAGACAGTGTCATACAAGGGCAAGTCCAGTAAGGCCACTGATGTGGTTGGGGCTGGAGCACACTCCAGACTCTTCTCAGAGGTGCACTGGGACAGGAGAAGGGTGAGAGGCACAGGCTGGAACATGAGAAATTATGGCCAGATACAAGGGGGGAAAAAATTGCCATGAGGGTGGTCAAAATGTGGAACCAGATACTGAAGAAGAAGTGACATCTCTGTTGTTCAGGACTTGCTGGACAGATCCCTGAGCCCCTTGCTTTCAGAAGGAGATTGTATTAGGAACCTCTAGCGGTCCCTTGCCACCTATGTGGTTCTCTTGGCAGCTGATGGTATTAGCATGAGAACATCTTCAGATGATAAGTACTTGCGTGTCATGCAGCTGTGACTCATGTAGTTGTTGAACTCTGTATCTGATTTAAATTCAGAGTTTCCCTTCTTGTGACGGATGCTCTACTTTATTCCAGACAGTTTTAGTGCTAAAGTATTTCTTTAGCTAGTTTTTAAGCAAGGTGGTCTCTAGCTGCAGTTAGTGTCCTATTGGAAGAAGTAGCAGCACTATATAGCTTCACTAAAGCAAATCATTCTCCCTCATGGCATTATTACCTTCATCTGAAAATTTCCCTAGACTGCAATTTGTCATTAATATTGCTTTCAGTTAAACTTAGCCATACAAAAAAAAGAGGAGTTAATAGAGCTGCAGTTCTGGAGTTGCCATCACCGTTTTTGGGGTGTGAGTTATTACTTAGTACATTTTATTGACCAAGCGTGTAGAGTTCTTGGTCCTTGAAAAATGGTGCAGTGGTTCATCACAGACTCCATAAATTGTTGGACTGTGTAGCAGCAATATCTTACTTAGTCTCCTGCACCCTAAGAAAGGAAGGTATCTCTGAAACACAGTGTATATATATGGCACTATATGGCTTGACTGATATGAACACTTGGTTGTGATTGCCAATGACAGAAAAACTGATAGGATGATACTGAGTTTCACTGCTGCTTTTGTGCTTTTGCTTGTTTTATGCCGTACTTAACATAATTTGAATGCTGTGACAATGACAGTTACATACTATAATATAATTCCACCTGAGACAATGCAGCTGGAATTAATAAGCTGGAGAGACAAGGCTGAGGTGCTTTGTCATCAGTTGGCACTGGATAACCTTTTTTGTGGAAGTGCTAACAGACCCAGTGGTGGGAGCAAGCTGCCCCAGCTCAGGTGATGCTTTGGGCCAACACAGGGAGGCCAGGCAGGCTCTATGATCTCTTATAGTGCAATAGAAAAAGTTGTACCAGCATCGTATCTGGTATCTGTGAGCTGAATGATGAAATTCCCATTTATCAGCTGAGGCTGATGTGCAGGGGCATGCGTGGTGTGCGAGGTGTCTTGTTTCCACATTCGTGTTGAAATACCCTGGTCATGCTGTCTCTTAACTTTCCTTGGTAGAAGACTTCAGAGTGAGAGTTGCTTAATTGCTGACATTCTCTTGTGATGGAGTCTGAAAGGATTTCAGTGGTCCAGCCTAGTGGATCTTAACTGGGAAATTAGGTCCTGAAGGAACCAATTAAATCTCAGGGGAAAAATGTTAAGGTGAGGAGCTTTAGAACTCATAACCTATCTCTTCAGTTGTGCCTTGAAGCTAACAGTAGCCACTAGAGAGTGCAGAGCATCTTTGCTTGTGGAGTCTTTACTGTTGTTTTCATCTAAAAGAGAAATCCGTTACCCGTTACTATTGCAAAAGAGACTTTAGGCTTGTCACTCTGGTGCCAAAATACACCTATTGATGAAGGCTATTCCTGAAGTGCCTCAGAGCTATGACGATCTTGTGATCCTTCACTGCAACCTCTGTTGTCCTGCATTCACAACTGCATCAAAAAGATACACCCATTCAAAAAGTCAAGCAAAACAGGACTGTTGCATTCTCCAGCCTCGTGCTAGTTAAAGAAGCAAACTATAGTTAAATTCATATGGTTTTGGTCACAGCTGAACTGTTGCTGGAAAGCTGAACTAAACTCTGTTTTTCAGAGGTGAGAATGCAGCTCAGATAGGGAGAAGACAGGTAAAGCTTTTTTTTAATAGCCTTGTAAAATTAAACTGTGTGCAGTTTGCCCATAATGTTAGCTCTACTGGCAGGTAGGTTTTTGGTTTTTTTTAAATAGACAAGGAAACAGAGTTATACAATCAGCTGTTACTCATGCTTTGCAAGTGGTTTTGGATTTGTGCTTCTTTTAAAATATATTTGTTGTTAATTTAAAGGACTGCGTTAAGAGCCTAGTAAGAGGAATTAATTGACATAAGGGAGACTGTAGCAGACTTTAAATTAGTTGTTTCTCTAGTCAATAATGCATATTTAAAAATGTGTGAAATACCTGCATGCATGGTAGGCTATGATGGCTTGTCAAAGAAGAGCTAGATTGGGAGAAACTATTCATATCAAGTTGGCAAGCTTAGACTAATCTCCATGTCGAATAACTTCCTAAACTCATTGTTTCACTAGAATGAAATCTGTGATAATTATGTGTGCTGTTGGGTCTCACAATGGTGGAAGGCATTCTGCTTCATGTTTCTTTTTCTGTCTTTGGGTGAGAGCTAAATTTTATTAAACATTTATAATTGTTAGTGTTCAGAGATGGGTTTCTGTTGCTGTGGATACTGTACAAGCCAGTCCTAGCCACGATGTCCATCTGATGGTGCCCTGGGAGAGCAGGTGAAGCCATGTGGCTCTGTCCTTGATGAGCTGTCCCTTAAAACAGAACTGAGAAGCCCTGTATGTCACTGCTCATCCAGTCCTAGGTTAAGGATCACCTGGTCCTCACAGGCCAGTGGGCAAAGAAGGTGGCAGAGAGCTGTCAGGCATCTGTGGGAAGGTCTGCATCAGGAAGGTAGTTGCCATATGCCTCTGAGCCCCTGTTCATGCAAGGGGCAGACATTGAGGGAAAAGGAAGCCTGGGAGCCTTACGTGTAGTGGCTGGGTCTGGCAACCTGTTGATGTACTCAGTTGAGACTGGATGAACCCATATCCTCAACAGGAGTTTTAAGACTTCCCTGTGTACAACTTATGCTACATAACCCTGTATTTTAAGAGAAAGTACTAAATCTGAAGGGAAGAAAAAGGGCTTAGTAGGTGTTTGCAATACAGGCTTTTCTTTGGCTTGGGGTAAGGGTACTGTTTTTGTCTCTTCACTGCCAAATGCCAAATGGGGATGTCAGGAAAGGGCGCAGTAGGTGGATATAATAAGCTGGTGGCAAGGATGGATGGGATAATAAAGCAGGCAGGGTAAAACCTAGAGGGTTAGTTCCCCTGCTGAAATTAGTAGTCATAACACACACCCAAAGAAAAGGAAATGCTCTTCCTAATGACTAGCACTTCTTCATGATGTAGTACCATCCAGTGTGTAAACACACGGAAACCAGGATTTCGGTACAGTTCAGAAATATAGCATCAATTCTGAATTTAGATAAGTTTAAAAAGCAAATCAGGAATTGCTTGTTCCTCTTGATTTCTATGTGTGTTTTTGTGGTCTTTTCAAAATATAGGAAAATGGGCAAGTATGAGGGGGGTGGAAAGGAGAAGAAAAAACCTGAGTATGGATAATACTTTGTTCTGTGTACGGAAACAGTGTGAATAAGGCAGATGAATAATGGTCTTCTTTTTACATCAGCTCCATGGAGGTTCAGGTTGGCAGTACAATATGAACAGCTGTCAGGCAGTACTGTGATACGATTTGGTGCTTTCCTTTGAAATCCTCTGGCTGGGATTTCTCTGAAGTAAATTGTGATTTTTATTTTGGTACCTACTGGATGTGCGTAATTGAGCATATATTCAGTTAAAGGTATTTAGTACTTCCTGAAAATTTGTCTCTTCAGGTATGCCAAGTTAGGCACCCAAAATCAGTGGTACCTTTGGGGAAGAAAATGTGTACCTTTTCCATTCTCATGCATCTTGATCTTGGCTGTTAACGTACAAAACTTGCACTTCAGTCTTCTTTTTTCTGATCTTTTTTCCCTGTTTGAATATGTGCCATTTCTAAAGGGAAAAATGCAAAGTGGTCCATTCATTGACCTGTTGCTCGGCAAGTGAATGTCATTGTTAGTACATCCCAGTTCATTGCTTGTCAATGTGAAAGCTGTGGTACAATTTTTATATGCCAAATGCCTCATTTTGTTTGCTTTAAATTCCATTTTCTTTCAGTTTCATTTTAAACAGCTGTTTTCTAAATCCCTTTACAAATAGCAATTATATTTTATAATGATGATTTTTGTCACTTAAATTTTTAACTGGTGGTTTGTTTCCCTGTTCTCAGCAACATAAAACTGAGCTCAAGTGAAGTTCAAACTGCAGTGGTATAAAACTGGTGTTGGCAAGTAGAAAAGTCACAGATTTTGTTTTAGGTGTTTGGAGGTTTTGCCCACATCCAAGCATCTGGAATTACACTCCTTCACCCAAAGCTGATACTGTTTGTATTTTATGTATTTTGTCTTCAGCAAAAGATCCAAATCCTGTTTTTCCTTACAATCCATTTGCAGTCTGTAGCACAAAAAACCCCACCAACAAAAACCAAACCAAAACCAAACCCCCAAACCCAAAGCAGTACAATTCCAGAAAAGGTGATGCTCACTAAACGCAGAAATACCTGCTTCTGGAGCTACAGGGGACCTTCCCCCATCCCTGCTAGTGTTTCAGTGAAGGTCCCTGTGCAGTCTATAGCTTGTTGGAGTTCTCATGCACTTTTGTCATTGAGGAGCCTTTCTGATCCACCTGCCTTATGATGGTTGGGTGGCAGAATGTTTCTTCTGCTGTGTCTCAACCCTCAGTGATATTTCACAGGCAGAGAAATTACTTTAGTTCTTTATTTGCCTTGTGGCTAGAGGCTGCTTATTGGTCTGTTGGGTTTTGCTCTTCAGCTCCTTGTACTTCACACTACTCCAGTGTGACTTTCTAGTTTTCAGGCCTATTTATTTTTGCTTCAGGCTTCAAGAGGTATATGGGAATGTCTTAAACTAGCTTTGCTTCTGAATAAATCAATGTGGAACTGAATCTTGGAGCACTGAGCGTGTCCACCTACAGTGTTACTTTTTTGTCTCAGCCTGAGATGTTTATGATACCAGGATTTTCTCTATTTTTTTTTGTGTTGAGGTCTCAAAACTTATCTCTGCTAATGTGCAATTTGGGCAGTATGTGCCATTTGAAACAAAATGTCACCCACCTAACAGCCAGCCTGCCGAGAGGTTCTCATTTGTCAAGGAATGCTGGTTTTTTTTTCGTAAGGGAGCTGTGTATTGATAGCAGCTGTGTTGTAATTATTTTATTTCATCTGATGCTTGGTTAGGTCTCTAAAGCCTTAATCCCAGATATGGTTTACTTCTGATAATGTAAACTGTGTAACTTTTTCATGAGTGTTAACTCCTTCCTTTGCAATTTTTTGGTTGTTACATATTCAGAACTTGTATCCAGATTACCAAAATTTCAGTTGGATAAAGTAATTTCCTACCAAACAAATAAAAGCATGAAATAGTCTCAGTGTTTTCCCCGTACAAGATTTCACACTAAGCCCCCCCTATCTAAGCCTGTCTGAAGCCTAGAGGGTGAGGTTTGTGGTGATCTGGAGTCCAGTGCAAGTTTTCTATCTACAGTCATAGATGAATAGGTGATGAATCAGCAGTATTTTGTCTCTGAGCCAAGAAACATAGTTTATTGCTGAAAGACTGGTTTTTGTCTAACAGTAGGATGATTTTCTGAATATTTAGGCAGAGCAGTTTTTGATTAAAAATACTTTTGCCAGTGATATGGTACTTGAGTTATGATCTGGGGACATCAGAGATTAAATACTCATTGCAAGGAGCTCTCTGGAACTGAGCTTATGAAAAGGATGCATTATGCTGCAAATTATTAAGTATTGATTTCTGTAGCAGTCTACAGGCATTAATGAATTTAGTAGGATGCTAGTAAATAATATGAAAAAGATTGCTGTCTCAGCAGAAAAGGTAATTAAAAATATGTTCAGAAAATGATTTTGGTGCAAGTTAGATTTGTGGATACAATAGATGACTCAACCTCGGCCTTTCGTTGAGTATCCAAAATCATTTAGAAGATGTGGTCACCTAGTTCTTTTGCAGCTGAAGTTTCCAAAGTTTCCTGAGGTCCATGAGCTGTGTTGGATGCTTGGTGTTTGGCTTCGGAGATCACAGCCACATGTCAGAGGAAGCAAGGCTTGTTCTTTACAAAATTCACATTCTTCTGCATCACTCTGAGATTTCCTGGCAGCCTGCTCTGAGACAGCTCCGTTAAGCACAGTTTAGCCTCTATAGCAAAGCTGTTGCTTGCAAATTGTTTGCACCAGTGATGATTTCTTTACAATGGTTCAGAGAAGTTGTTGCTGCGAAGTGTTTGCTCTCAGCATTCATTATGGAATTACTTCTCCACAGAGATTAGCAATTTGAATTTGTCATTACCTTTTATCTCAGTGTAAGTATTTTAGAGCAATAACTTCCTCCAGAAGAATGAAAGAGGCAAAGACAATTTTCATGCGTTATCCATAAGCATGACTTAGATATCTACGTGAGGCACATTTTTGACTTCCTGCTTCACTTTGTTCATGAGACAAAATTAATGCTTTTCTGCAGATATTAGTCTCTAAATTTCATTAGGAGGCGTGACAGTATCTGGGTCCTTAGGTCACTGAAAATGAGCAGGCAGCTTAAGTTGCAGTATGCAAATTTGTCTTACATTTTTAGATGTTTATGTAGCAGCAGAAGTGGAACTGCTTATCGCATATGAAGGCATCTCTGGGTGAACTGTTTGTGTTAAGTGAATGAGAAAAGGCGCAGTATTTGGGGAAAATGCAGAGGTACAATTTGGACTTTAGTTTCCACTATTGCAAATACAGCTGAAATACCAGCTGTGCTGTGACTGCAACGAGTGACCTAAGAAAATGTACGCCATTAACCTCAAACTCACTGATCCAGATAGATGTTCATTTCGTAAGCGCAGGTAGTGAGAGCCTGTCACCCTAGGTCATGTAGAGACTGACCTTGTGACCACAGGGATGGCATGCTGGCATACAATCCGTTGCCCTGTCCCTGCCTTGAACGTTTATTTGGTTTTATGTTTTTTGCTAAGGTATCTCAAGGATATTTGTAATATGTAGTTTTTATTGTGCTCAACTTTATTTTTCATGCTGCAATAACATCAGAGTCTTGCAAGGCCCATATAAAGAATGGCAGAGGATGTTGATGTCCAGGAACAGTGCTTTAGGTCCTTCAACCAGGTTGAAAACTGTCCTCCTAGGATGAGTGGTATAGTCACCCCATTGCTGATTTATGGCTGAAACAATCTAGCACACACTTGCTGGCCTGATATTTCAGAGGGTGGTAATACTTTAGTGAAAGATGAGGATGCCACAAGTAGGTGAGTCAGATGAATGCTTTCAAATGAGCTGTTCAAGTTTTGTGTAATCGATGGAACAGCTAAAATGGGGGGGGGGAAGGGAGAAGCAGAAGAAGAAAAATTGTGAAATATCCTGAAAGGCTTGAGCTTAGGAGCCTGCTCAGAAAGCTTTGATTGCTGTAATGTTAATTAACTCCAATCGATCATTTACAGGTTTGGTGAAGTTTCAGAAACATATCCTTTCAGTTGTGGTATGAAAGCAAGTGACATACGGCTTTTTTAATATTCAGGAGCTTTTCTAGTGAGACTAAAACTAAAGATGATGACTACGTTTTTACTAAGATTTTTTGTTTGTTTTTGAAAGCTTAAAATTAAAAGCTCCCCATTGCAACCTTCAGCCCTCTTCAGCTGCCACAAGACATGTTCATACTGCAGTCACACAGAGCTCATGACCACATTACAAAGCTACTTTAAAATCGAGTAACTTAGCTGTTGCCTGAATATTTAATCAACCTTTTGGCTGCGTTTTATTGCCAGGATCAGATCCCATAATGTAAGCCATTTGTGCTGTAGATATACCTATGAAAAAGAAAGGAGACAGAAACCCTTTCTTTCACTTTTCATGTACGAGCTGAGCTTGAAACTAGCAGAGTCATTAAGCATAATGCCAAGTGTTAGTTCTGTGAGCAAACGTGTAATAATTGTATTTTGGATCCAGCAGTGTTTTAGAGCAAACTGCTCATAATTTCCAGCAGTTAGTCTTGCAAAGTGCATTCCCTTCTTGGATTTCTTTATCTTAAAGTTATATCTGCAGAATAAAATTACAGAGTCACCTCATGCTTTGCGGTTACTTGAATTATGTGTTATGTAGTAAGAACTAAACCCGACAAAGCTAGCAGGAGATAGTTGTCTGTATAAGGTGGGTTTAACTGGTATTGATCTGGTCCTTACTATTCTCCTTGAGACTATATACTGTTACGTGTCATCTTAAAATGTTGCCTTTGGTGTCAGATTGGTGTTAAAATTCTTCATTTCAAATATATGGCCAGTACTGAAATTGTTAAAGCTGGTAAGCTCTTGATTTATAGCTAATTTGTTCATCTGTCATTTTTTCCAAGAACTTGTGTTTTACTTACATGGAAATATTTAGTCTTGGGGTATCTCTTTCCCCATACACGTGTGTGCATACAGGCATGTTACATATGTATTTATGAAAAAATTATAATTTGTACAGCTTGACCATAACCTCTCTCCTTTATATGCTCGTAGGTAAAGGGAGGGATTTCTCATGCAGTAGATCAGACAATTTATAAAATACGTAACATTTTTAAAAGGAGTTCTCCCATGCTGTTTCAGAGCATTGGAGATCATCTCAGTTTGAGTGATCTGAATAAGGCTGAAAGGTTTTTGGGGAAAGTCAGAGAGGACGGGAGATGCTGGAGGTCTGAGATTTCTATGGGTAAGGGAGCAGCATGGGAGAGAGATACATTGGAGTAGTGAAGATATCTGCATATTGCAGCTGGGGTCATTACTATTGAGTATCAAGAGACATAGTCGAAGGCCAACTATTTAAGTTTTAGCCAAGAGAAGGCTGTACATGGCCTGGAAAAGAAGGTGTTTAGACTGTACAGCCTTGATATATGTGAGTGAATGGATAGATGAAATACTCTTGGAGAAACATAGCTTATTTTGGTAGTCAGGAAATGTAGAGGATTTGAAGATGGTCATGCATCTTGGCCTTAATATATCAGAATTATGGCTCTTTGATCCCTTAAAACAATATGGAATCTCACATTTATGTATATAAAAGCTGGTGGTGTTTGTGCATTTGAGGTGAGTAATAAATCAGAGATGCTGGGAAAAATGTTTCACATCATGTTTCTGCAGCTGGTTTTATGGTGTTTATGTGGAGGAACATGGTGTTTCCTGTATACCACTGACACTTTTTGTTCTTCAGACCAAATACACATTTAATTTAGTTCACAAGTGATCAATGTTACCTGATTGTTTTTCCTTTGTCTCCCTTTCTGTAGCTATTACAGCTTCTGGAGTCTGAAACCTTGCAACTAGAAGCCTTTCTGGAGTGGAAGCAACTGGAACCAGTTTATTGGCAGTGGATGGTAATGAATCACACTGATTTTGATGGGTGGAGCTTTCTTGACTCTAGCATAGCTGACCACTTCTAGAGGCCCCTTCTCACAGAAATAAATGCTGCAAACCAACTGATCAACAGCATATGAAAAAAAAAATAGGAAAAAAGCTTTTGGTAAAGTAAGGCATGTTTCCTTAGCTCTCCTTCATCCTTCTGTTTTCTTCAATAAGACTCACCCAGATAAGCTGAGGAATTGCAGGACAGAATGGCAGAATTTCATATAGTTAACACAAATGAAAATGTGTGATCTTCATCTCTTTAATGGTTTTTAAACACAGCAATCGTACGTTTTCTTAAAATTAAATGGCTTTTCAGAAGAGGGCCTCTAAGCTTTATTGCAGACTTGAGAACAACTAAATTTGCAAGCAGCTGATATTGAAAACAGCTTCATTTTTCCTAGGCAAATGGTGTTGACATTGTCGATTTCCCCTTGAACTGTGTTGAATGATCACAAGAAAATCAATAAGCCTTTCTTTGTGCATCTTAAGATTTCTCAAGTGAGTGTAAACGGTACCATCCATCTCACTTTTCCCTATGACTTTTGCCCATTCACAGCTGCTGAAAATAATTGTTTAGAGCACCACATTAGCCATTTGAATTTACAAAATTTTGAGAATCAGTGAGCTGACTGTTAATTGCCCATATGCCCTGTTCTACACTAAAAGAAAGGCAAAGGAGAATGTAAAATTACATCACCTGTCTTGAAGGGTACTTCCAGTGCAGAGCCATTTAAATTGGCATTAGTTTTATCATGCTTTTTGTTTTACATGTCTACCATTTATGATTATTTAGAAAACGTCAATGCTAGCATAAGCCTGACTTCAAATAGGCAAAATGTAACAGCAAATGTTATGGCATTTCAGTGTATCCACCAAAATGTTTGTCTCTGACATGTTGAACAGTGTGGGGAGTATTGTGAATGTTAGTGTGCTTCCTAGAGTTAAGTCCTAAATAAATACTTGAAAAAACCTAACCAGCACTTCTTTCTCAATAATTTAGTGGGCTGAATTCTTTTCTTTTGTTTTGCTGATGATGGTGTTTATTCCTGGATGCTGTAGGATGTAAGGGAATGAGATGTGCTTTGAAGATACTGTAGTTTTCTCTTTCCAGTTAACCCATGGTTTACATTGCTGCCCTGATGGCTGGGATGGTGCTCGCATAGCTACTGCCAGGTCTTTCTGATGGTTGTAGGCAGGAGTGTGACAGCAAGACATAACTACAGCAAATATAGTGACTGCAGTAATGTTTCTTTAAAATTCTGTCATTCAGTGAATTTCAAATTAACAGCAGCAACAAAAAAAAACCAACGCCAAAACCCACAACAACAGCCTTGTTTTATTCCATGCAGTTTGTTAGCCTGTGGGTGTCCAAAATATGTGTTGTCATGAGCTGGGCCTTTGGTCAACAACAGCTGCCGGGGTCAGTGCTCCTTTATGCCAGTTTGCAATTCTGATGCTCAATAAGGAAGGAGGTTTTGTAGGATATCTTTTGTAATTCTTAGTTATCTAACAAAGTGTTTTCTTGTATGAGCCAAAAAATCTCTTGCTGTGCATGAAGCCAGAGTTTTAACCTACCTGCGGAGTAAGAGAGAGAAAGAGGGGGTGAGGGGAATAAAAATATTCCCATCCTCTTTATAATAATCTTTTATGTAAGTGAAGGCTGTTAGCATGTCACTGTGTTCCCAGTTCCTGTTTCTAGGCTAAAAAAATTGGTTCTCTTAATGTCTTCTTGTAGGCCATTCAGTCAAACTTCTGATGGCTGTTGCTGTTCTCATATGGGACTTTCCCTCCCATTTGCCTGTGTTTAACTTCAGGGGCCTCACCCGTATATCAGTGTTATAGTCAGAGCTGTTCTATCACGGAGACTTGTGTTTATACTTTCTGAAATGGTGCTTGACTTTAACAGTACAAAATTGGTGACTTCTGGTTTTCTAAAGTCTCTTCCAGTGGTGTGGCTGCTGAGCCGGTAATTATGCATTTGGTTTTTCCTTGCCTGTGTGTAGATCGTGCTGCTCGACTGCTGAATTTCCTCTCACTGTTTTCATATTACTCCTCCAATTTCTAAAGATCATTTTGAATGTAAATTATGTTCTTAAAAGAGATTATGACCTCTCCTATTTAATGTCTTCTGGATAACTATCTATATGGAAATAAATATTTAATACTCTTCGAGTGAAGAGGCCTGGGTCCTTTAGTTATGCTGTGCTACCCTGGCTTGAAAACTGTGTTTCTGCATAATCTGTGCACACAGTGTATACAGATGCATGCATTTCAAGGACTCTGAGGTTATTTGGTTTGGTTTTTTTCAGTATTTCAAATAACAGTTGCTATCTCTGAAGGCAGTTGCAAAATTAATTATAGAACCAGCTAGGAGCTCATGGTCAAAGCAGAGCTGACAGAGCCTGGAGCAGGGATCTCTTGGCCTTCTTCAACTTTCAGTTTTACATGGGCACAGGTGATCTCATGGGTGTTATAGCTCGCTGTGCCATGTACCAGATGGGGCTGTCCTGAACAGTGTAAGCATGTACCTCCTTCCTGGTCATTCCAAAACACCATAGAAATGCATTCAACCTCAGAGTCTGAGGGGAAGGAGCATATCTAGAGCTTCCTCTGTAATGATCTCTGTCCCATGAATGTTACTTCACGCTTTAGTGCAGTGAAGAGTATCTCACAGTATTCAGTGCTTTCTAAAATAAGCTAGGTTAGCAGCATAAGTTTTCTGCTAACTTAGAAATATGTTAAAGTGAGCTGAGGAGGTTATCTCTTAAAATAACTCTGAAATTGTGGAGCAACTGTATACTGAGATGGCAGCGGTGAATTTCTGCGTATGAATTACTAGGAAGATGGGGGACATACCATTTCTGCTTCTGATGATGAGTAACTTTTATTGCTTTTCCTCTAGGAAACTGTGTTAGATAATATGGCTGAAGAGGGAAATATGTGTGAGTCCCAGGATGCTCATGTAGAGGGAAGTGAGCTGCCAAAGATGACCTCTTGCTGCCCCTGGGCTGACAGTATGACTGGGCAAATTGACAGATTATCCAGAGACCTAATGGCACTCCGTGACCAACTGCATAAGCTTGTAACTCGCCGAAAGGCTGAGTGGTGTGAGAAGGTAAGGCTTTGGGTGGCGTTCTTGATCATTAGTGACTTTTAAGATCCTATATTATTCAGGTCTCACTATGGCTCATCATAAGACAGCCTCCCTGTGTCTGCTGTGTGTCAACATTGCTGCAATCTCGATATTAGATCTACTTGTCTGTTTATACCCACAGCGTGCCAGGTGCTCTTTCAAAAAACAAGTAGGCATCTGTCCCAGAGAAGCAGCATGCTGAAGCAAAATAAGTGTTCTTTTGGAAGAGAAGGCATCAAAGGATAGGTGTTGCAGAGGAGAGAAGAGGAAAAATCATGGCAGCCCCCAGAGGGGATAGAGGCAGCAGGTTGAAAGCATCAGTAATGGTTATAGTGAGAAAAATGAAGATAGGTATTTGTAGGGAAAGGAGGGTGTGAAAGACCAGAGCTTGTCATCTTTCACCGAGTTAGTAGTCTTTGAAATATCGATGGGGGAAGGAATAAGAATGATTTGAAACCTGTGAAATGAGAGAGGGGACTAAGCACAAGTTTTGGTGGAGGAACAGACTGGCTGTGGGAGGCTGGCTGCAGAGGAAAGCAAGTGATATGAAGGAAGTATACATGGTGTTCGCTGACATAGGGATGGGGAGACACTGGGAAGCACCTGGAGGGGGTGGTAGGACATAAATAAAGGAGCTGTTAATGTAGGTGTAGAAGGTTCATCTGAATATTAACATGCTGTTACAAGGAGAAGATACGATGAAGGTGCAGCCATAAAAGCTAGTAATTTTTTTTCATGCATCAAGAGGAAAGAAGGGTATCAGTGAATCTATGAAACTTGGGGATGGAGAAAAAGTGAAAGAAGTAGTTGGGGTAGATAGAGCAGTAACAAAACCACTGTATCTCTGCTTTGTGTCTGTATTAACTCAGGAGAAGGTTTTCATTTTGCTTGGGCTTTTTTTTTTGTTTGGTTGGTTGGGTCTGGGGTTGTGTGAGGTATTTTTTGTTTTGTTTTTTTGTTTGTTTTAAGATTGAAGTGTTGGTGGACAGGATTGCAGATCAGCTGACAAAATGAAAAGTGGCAGGTTGTCAGATCAAGGGGTGTTTGCCCAAGATTTCAAAAGGGTCTGGCGTGGAAAACATATGTAGAGAGCTAATTGCACTCTTCGGCTGTAAGGATAAGGAACTAATTTGGCTCAGTTTGACAGGGATAGGCACAAGAAGCTGCAGCTTCACACAGAATATGGAACTTCTTCCCGCAGGGCACTGTGGATCTGAGTACTGTACGTGGATTTGAAATCCGTTGGACACATTCTTGGAAGATGAAATTCATCACAGGCTATCAAATATACCGTTATGAATTACAAACTTGGGAGTACAAATCATTGCAGGCTGAGGAAATATTCTGAGAAAGTATCTCCATGTTTGCGCCTGTCTTGTAGTCTTCTCTAGGCACTTGCTGTAGATCACTGTCAGTGATGGGGTACTGGACCAGGCAGGTCTATAGCGTCATAAGATTTAGTTGCTTTTATGGCAAAATGAACGTGACTGTTATTTTTCAGTGCATGATTTCCAAAGCAAGGTATGCTCTGACTCCTCTTATATATAGCAATATACATGCTGTTAAATATTCTATAATAAACACACCGACATTTTTTTTTGTTTAAATTTGGAAATGACGTCTAAATAGATTAACTGATGAATTCTTCATTGTACTTTGAAATAGATGCACTGATTGGATTTGACTGATGGTCAGTTAAGTTCCAGTGCTCCTGAAATTCAGTGAACATCACATTAGTTTATGACTGTGGGTAACAAATGGAGTGCATCTTAAGTGTGTTGCTAAAAGGATGGTTTATCTCTAGTGTCTCCTCTTTTTACGTGCCCTGGAACAGAATTGTTTTGTAACGCTACATGGCAGCATTTTTTGAAATGCTGGGGTGTCAGATGACTTTCCATCAATAATCTTTATATCAGTCCTTCCTTTGAATAGTGTTGCTGCTTATGCGATGCTTTCTGTCTGTAGTCTGTCTTTTTGTTACCCACAGTCAGGATACTTGCTGCATGCAGGCTGCTATATCAGTTTTATGGTTTTGCCCCCTTTAGACTTTTCCCTGGAAAAATAAGCTTATCAAGTCTTTCCTTCTATCTATATTTTTTTAGTCAAACAGAAGATACAGACATAGCTAAAGTGGACATTACCCCTATCTTTGTATCTTGCAATACTGAAACATCTGGAAATTATCTTGGCTCTCACAAGAGTTGCTCAGCTGAAGGACTGTACAGTTTGTTACAGCTCTTGTGCCCACTGCCATGTACTTCACAAAAACTGTGATAATCCAGAGTAATTATGTTTGTTGTTACGAGTAGGCCTGATGTCTGTGCCAGCCAACTGAGTAGAAACTGTTCTGAAGAACAGAATTGAGGGCACATGATGGAACGTGATATACTGGGGAAGAGACAGCAGAGTTTTTGCAGAAGAATCTAAAGTCTGTTGGAGCTCTTGGAAGGGACAGTGAGCATGTGGGCAAAGGAGGTTGGATTGACGTAGTTTAATTGCATTTACAAATGGCATTTAATAAAGTCCCTGAAAAGCTTCTCAACAGAAATAAACTGTGCATGTGACTGTCTTCCCTCTTACCCTTGACCAAACCACAGAGCAGGAAGAGGAGAGGAGGCGGCTGCGATGGGTTTGCAGAGGCGGTCGCTTGTGGAGCCTCATTGTGCCGCTCAGTGTGTGCATAACTGCTCTGGGAAAGGAGGTGCGTAGCAAGGTGCCCAAGTTGAGAGATGAGGCTAAATCCCTGAGAGCACATGAAGGACAGCATCACAGGATTGTTGAAGGTCCTTGTACTGAGTAGTGAAGTGGTAAAATGTCAGGTAAAATTGGATGGAGATAAATCTAACAAAATGCATCTGAAGGGAGAATCATAATTTTACATGTGTTTTTTTCTGAGCTCTCTGTCATGGCACATGAATGAGCTCTTGGGCTTATAATGATTGTTCGGTGGAAATGTCAGTGGTCAGAAATAGTAAACTGAATCCTAAGAAGAGTTAAAAAAACAGAGAAAAGCAAAACTTACAATGTTCCTATCCATTCCTGGAATGCCATGTACAGTTCTGGTTATAGTCGTAACTTAAAAAGAAGAAAAAAAGATGTTATTAAGCTGAAAAGGTGCGGGGAGGGGAAGCAGTGATGACCCCAGTTGTGAAAGGGTTTCTCTGCGAGGAAATTTACCTAGGCAAGGGCTTCTTGCACTGTAGGGGGAATCTCACAGTGGAACAGGAGGAAACATTTTTTATTGTTCTTCTGATGCTGCTTGGTTTTCATGACAGGGGAACCTAAAGGGAATTACGGGACAAATTAAAGAAAAAAATCATATTTAAGCAGGAAATATAGAAAGTATTCTCTGGTCAAGAAAATCCTTCAGCAGTAAACCACTAGAGTTTAAGTAGTTTGTATTTTCCAGTGAGGTATTATATATTTGTCTAGTCCTAAACTTATTCCCTAACTATTTGCTATTGAAGACTATTGGAGATAGTGCTTGGTTGGATGGAGCTTTGCTAAAACAAGGTACAGTTGCTCGCTCTTTACATCCAGTTTTGAGCTTCACAATTCAAGAGAGAAATGGGGGAAGAGTCCGGAAGAGAGAAGCGAACATCACTGTAAGTCAGAATGTCAGGTTTTTGAAGGTCTTTATGTTAACAGTGGAAAGACTAAAGTGAGGTGTGTGATTCTTTGAACACATTTTCTGTGGGGGAAAGGGCTTTTTTCCTCTTGTCCTCAGTAAATGGGAGAAGAATGTGTGTAAATTGTGACACAGAGGTTATAATTAGATACTAAGGAAAAAAATTCCTAATGCCTTTGGCAGAGAAACATTCGAGTAGGCTGGCTGGTGAGCTGTGAAGTCTCATTCTTGGACCCTGCACAAACCAGGTTCTACACATACTTGTCAAGGGTGGCTGAAGAGGAGCTGGAGCTGCTCTAAGATTGGATTGGGCTAGAAAACCTGTTGAAGTATGTTTCACTATGCAAGTCTGCAATTGATTGATTTATTTATTTTGGACAATGTAGAGGTATTTCTGTGTGGTAAAGTCATTGCTATGCCACCATGGCTGGTTATTCAGGATGTGGTTTCAGGATGTGTCTATTTGTTGCAAGCTTGATCATTCGCACGCTGTGATTCTGGTAATTGAAACTATTGTTTGTAAATCTTTTAAAATTCAGGAACTTAGTTTTTTTTTATTTTCTTTTGTTTCTGTCTTTTTTTCCTTATTTTCTTTCGTTTGTTTCTGCCAGCCCCCAGCTCTTTCCTTGGTTTTGTGCTTGGAACAACCCTGAAACTATTTCCCTTTCAGGGTCATTCATTTGGAAACACCTGAATGTTGCCACGGGATTTGGGTGATTTGTGAAACCCTGATTAATATGACATTTTTAACTGATATCCATCTCTAGGCAGCAATATGTTCAGTATCTTAGAGAATAAAAGGCGTATGACAGAAGTGTGATCTGAATACGTGGCTTTGTTACTCTTAGCTTTGTTTTCTTCCATGCAGTACTGGGCAGATATTCATCATTTCTCTGGTGGCATTTTGGGGACTTGCAAATTACCAAAAAGTTATTTGAAGTGGTTAAGCTTTAAAGATATTTCTCTTCTTGGAAACAAACTTAACTGTAAAAGGTGAAACCTCCTAATTCCAGAAAAGAACTTGTTTGTTTGCTTTTTCCTTTCTGAATAGTGTATTATCTACTCCGCTATTTGAGATGGGGATTTGATTTCAGTCTGTATTACATCTTTGGCATCCACAAGCTGGAATGCAGAGCACTTGACTCCAAGTGGTGATCGTTTCAGTTTTCATCACATAAATGCTCACATCATACTGAGCTTTTGTTGAAACTTGTGATGTTGCATCTTGGGGTACTCTGTTCATTAGCATTTAAAAGCAAGCCAGACTCCTCTGAGATGGCAATATGATGGAATGGAGCTTCCTCATGCATACACATCTGAAGCATGGCCCAGAAAGACTTAGAGCCATTAAGCTGAGCTTGAACGTTCTCCTTCCACACTAGTGTCCCCTCCAGAAGTACTGGTTGCTGTTCTTGTATGCTTGGCTCATGTTGTGCCTGTGTACCAAGAACTGAGACTTTCAGAGGTTGTAATCCCTGGGCCATATCAGGCCTCCTTTATGACAGTGGAAGAGCGCACTGAAACTTCAATTTTGTCTTTGTTCCTGTGTCTTTCTTCTGATTGGTCACCTTCCTTTCCATTCAGTAGCCCCTTAAGCTTCCCAAACTGTTGCACACACAGACTTGATAGGGATGGGAGGATTCAGGGCTGCCCAATTGAGAAGAGATGCCCTTTGGATTCATAGTGTGTTGGAGAGGGGCTGTATGGGACAGGGATGTTTAGTTTTCTCTTGCTGGGGAGAGGGGAGGTGCAGCGGTGGTCAGTGATGGTGGCAGGAGTGGCCTGGGACACCCCATCATGTGGGGATGGCGGGGGACTGGAGCATAGAGGCTTTCACTCCATCCCAAGAGTCCTGTGATTCACTCAAACATTTTGCCACTGCCAGCTCATCACAGCACACTGCTAGAGACCTCGTGAAGTCTAATAAAAGGAGATTTTTTCCTAAGGATCTTGCGTTTATAAAACACTGAATGGTATTTGATGCATTTTGATTTAAGGCTTCATTATTTGAAGTAGGGCAGCAGCTCCAGAGGCTGATGGAGAAACATAGTTCTGTATACTTAGGGGTTTGTTTCTGTTTGTTTGTCTTCTTAGCAAGATTGAGTTGAATTTTATCTACTCAAATTGAGTGCACTTCCAAAGTTTCTCTATATGCCTCATAATAAATTGGAGGGCGGCATGAGAAGCTGTGGTTACCCTAGTAGCCACTGCTAGTGCTTGGTGGCTGTGCTGTGTGTGTGGCTAACCTGTGTGAAAGTGAAGACACGTGCAGTGTATGTGTGTAGAGAAGGAAAATATAAAGTCATATTATTTTCTCCACTGTGTGAGTGGTGAGGAGCACTGGTGGGGTTGGACTGGCTCTTGGTCTGCTGTTTCCTTCCGCACCAGTGCTGGGCTGGGATGTTTCTGCTGCCTTAAACCTAGGACTTGCAGCAAAGGGCCAGCTGAGCTCTCCATGGAGAATTCTCTGCAGGCTTGTCAAAAGCTCTTTCTTTAAAAATAAACTGTTCACACTGCATCTCTCCTATTGCTGCTGTTTACTCTAGTTCTCTGGGCTTTCTGCTAATATGAAGATATTAGCATAGTGAGTAGTTAATTATCCATGCTCTCTGGGGTGCAGGAAGTGGAGGAGTAGTGTGCAACGGTTCAGTGCTGGCCTATTTCCTCAGTCAGCACATTCCCTTCCCCTGCCCCTTCTGTGGTCCCAGAGCATTTCTGTGTTCTACTTTGTGTTTGTAAACCTCCATCTGGAGCACCGAGCAGCTGTCAGTAGAGCTTTTCATGCGAGAAGAAATTGAAGAACTAGCAAGGCCACAAGAGCAGCTTTTGGAAGTGCATGGTTGGCTGGGCCCAGATGCCTGGAAGGGGGAGGAAACCCAGAGAGATCAGCAGAAACATCCATCAAAGGGAGCAATGGAGGACATGGACAGGAGGATGGCAAGGAGGGACGAGGCTAATGGCTTTTATGTGTAGCTCTTTAGTTAAATGTAGGATTAAATTTGCTGTTGATGCAATTTGCATGGTATTAGCCAATTTAGGTTATTAGAAAGCAAGGATGTGCTATAAAGCAGTAGGAAGTGAGATCCTAATCTTTGTATTCACTTTTTGCTCAAGTATTTTCTTGCACTGGTTTATTTGTCACCTACCAATCGTCCTAGCAGGAGATCTGAGGCTGCTTGCCCATGGTGATGCAAGTGGCTGCTTCTGGAGGGCTATGTGCTCTATCTTGTGTTGGAAGGAGGAAAGAAGCAATCTTCATGTGTTGGTTCTTCTCTAAACAGCAGGACCTAACATTTGCGTTAGACCTGAAGCCCCTAGCTAGCCTGGATTAGGGCTGGCATGCATGTGGAAAGTTCTTGCAGGTAAGCAGACTTGGGATATTTTTGTAAGAATCTTGCTTGTTTCTGACTGCTCCATGCAGGTTGGTCAGATTTAATAGTCAGTGTTAAGCCTGCAGCGTACAAAGAGATTAAAAAGATTCTTTGTTTGCAGATGCAATTTACTGCGCAGGTTGCTGAATGAGTGCTGAAATGTGCAAGAGACAGAGACAATGTACCAGTAGCTCAATCAGCAAACCAATTTCAAGCACACAAAAACTGTAACTGGAAATAAATTACCTAGCCTGACATTTTTCATGGGGCTTATATATTCTAAAAGACACCAGCTCCTTGGGGAAGAGAGGAACATTAAAAACTTGAGAGCCATCTCCTGTTTTGTGTGCAGAATTCTGGGGTTTGAAGTAAGTATGGCTGAATTTTTCTTGCTTCCTAAAATATGCCTTCCTTTGCTGAAATGCAGAATGTTTGCTCAGGTGACAGTATCTGTTAAAGTATAATCAGTAACCAGTGTTAATATTTTACTTGTGTTATTTGCCAGGATTTTGGATACCAACCAAGGCAATGAAACGTAGTAAATGCAGCTGAAGAATTACATTCCAGTAAATTTTAGATAAGCTTTATTTAATGGTAAACTGTAAAAAAACGTATGCCAATGGGAGTCTGTGTTTCATAGACACTGTAAATGTTTTAGTGCATTTTTAAGAAATAAGTGTAGTACTGCAGTATTTGCACAATTAAAGCACACAATAAAACATGGATGAAGACTGAGCCCTGTAGGGCTGAAATATGTAAGGTATCACAGGTCTCAGCGCCACCTTTATCTTTTGAATATGAAAAGCTTGGAGGCTGGTGGGTGGGATTTGAGGTACCTGTGAGCACGAGATTGCTGGATTTTAAGACTCTCTTGCAATTGGTGAGCCACTGCAACAAACGTCCTCTAGAAGGACAGTATCCTGGGGACGTAGCTAATTCTGGCTGACAGAGGCCATATTAAACACCATAGCCAGTGGCTGTATTTTAGAGCAGCTCTACCAGGAGCACTATTAGTGTGTTTTACTGAACCTTTCAGAGTGGGTTTTGGGGGCAGTAACTTCAGGAGGTATCTGGCTTACTTTACAACTCCGGGCAGACTGCTGGGATGAGTTCTTCCTCCTCCAGCAAGAGTTACAAGTGTTGTGCACTTTGCTGTAGTGTTTGCTTTTTAGGTGAGTTGATAGAGGTGCTTTTAGGAGGACTGTTTGCATTCATGCGTTCAAAGCTTAACTTAATTTTTTTTTCCCCTTAACCTTGGCCTTTTTCTCTGTCTGCCCTGAAATCAAGGGTACTTGATCATAAGAGAACAAAGTATTCAACTCATTTCTGTCTCTTTGTCCCTTGTGCTTGTAAAAGAGCTGACATAAAAGTAGATCTGTAACTTAATATTATCACATCTCTTCATCCCAGCAAGAAATCCATCTAAATAAAGCTTTAGTACACTTCTGAGCTCAGAACTCACCATTTCTAACTTTTCATCTTTGCAGCTCTGTCAAAACTCTGAGAGCTGTTTGATTTTCCCTTTGCTGGCTAGCTGTGGAGCCTGGCCTTTGGTACAAGAGTCATGATGGCCATTCAGGCAGTTTCAGATCCACCCGCAGCTGCTACTCACCACTGAAACTGTGCTAATAAGAGAAACTGCTGAATGCATATTAGGAGTAGTGGCTTTAGAAAATGTCTGCTTTTTCACTGAAACTTTGAAAATGTTTTATGTAGACAAATCTCCATTTACCTCATGCCATAGTTGTGGATAGGCTGGATTGATAGAGTGACCTTTGCTGCTCTGGATGCCCTGTTCCTGCCTCCCCCAAAAGCAGAGGGAAGAACTGCAGGACTGGGTGCTGGTGGAGGTTCTGCAGTGGTTGTGCAAAGCCACTGGAAGGGACAAGGGAGTGTTTTCTAACTGAAAACTAAACGTGTCTGGGAGTAAAGAAACTCACTAAAAGTTGTGGCTTGGTTTTGTGTGGGGTTTTTTTGGTGGTTGTTTTTGTTTTGTTTTTTTCCATGTATTTTTGCACAAGAAAGACCCTTTTTTGTAAGTTTGTATGATTAAGTGGCAATGCCTTCCTTTCATCAGTGTGTTTTAGGAGTGGTTTGTATAAACATTCCTTTTGCTTGGCTGTCTGTGCAGGGACTGCATTGCTTGAGTTTGCTTCACATCCTGTTCTCCCAAAGCAGGGTAACAGAGAAAAGTGCAAGTCACAAGCAGCAGTGTTTCTCAAGTGGCTTATTTCCACATTGCGCAGCAACAAAGCTCTTCTTAAAACAATGTGGGGCCCTCCAAGCCTCTGCAAGTCACTTAGATCTGAGATGATACATCATCAGTGTTTGTCTCTGCTGCCCAAGATAAAAGTTTGGAAGAACAAATTGAAAAATAAGTGAGCAATTTATTATACGAAGCAATACTTGTCTGTTTCCTTTCTTTGTAATTTGTAGTTGTCAGGGTCTTTTTCAGAGTAGCACTGCAACCTTTTTGCAAGTGTCTAAATTAGTTACACTGACACACTCCAGTTTTCATATCATGTATTTTCAGTGTGTGCCTATTACTACATTAATTTGTGTGGTCTTCTTAGTGAATTAAAGGATTTTGAAAAGTTTAGAGATAAAACTGTAGTTAAAAAGGAATTAATTATAAAAGGCCAGCCTGTTAGAATGGATTTTTTTTTTTTTTTACTACTGTAAAATGCTGAAGATCTGTAACTTGGAGCAGGAAATAGGTGTTTATCTCTTATTCTCTGTGGTGAGCATTCAGAATTGTGTGGCATATGGGACTTTCACAAGCCTGAACTTTGTCTCCTCGTAGCTGACAGTAAGGAATCTGCAAGTTTGATGCTGCTGCCTGGAGCTGTCCCACCTTCCTGAGGGCAGTGGGATTGTACCAGGTGATGGGCTTGTGTATCTTCTCAGAAAGTAGCTGAAGAGTTGAACTTCTGCCTCCAGAGCACAGTGATTCCGGCCATCTTGTTATATGTTCTTGCTGATGCTTCATGTCTGCGCTTTTCATGCTGGCACTGCAAGCATCCTCTTTAGCTGAACAGAGCTGATGTAGAAATTGCTGATTTATTTGAAGAACATTTATTATTTTAAGATTTGTTGCTGGCTGGTTCAGTCCAGAATTGCGTCAATAGAATAAACACATTACGTTCTTTGTGTTCAGTTGTTCTCAAAAGTTAACCACTGCGCAAGCAAATTACTCATGCCAAAAATCTCAGGAAGAGAGTTCAGAAAATATCCACACAACAGGAAACTTCTTTGTAGCTTTGTGTGAGAGGGATGTGTCTCATGAGGCTTTCAGCATTACTGCCTTTGTTCTGGGCTGTTGCCTCAGGTCTGTCCTTTAGCAGCCCAACCCAAAGGCTGACCTTGAAGCAGCTACCTCTTTGTGTTATCTCTTTGAGGGTATCACTCTCCAAGTGAGGGTCGCTGTCCTGATTTCAGCTGTAACTGAGATATTTCTCTTCCTAGTAGCTGATGCAGTGCTGTGTTTTGGCTTTAGTCTGAGAATAACGCTGATAACGCGCCTATGTTTTAGTTGTTGCTCAGTAACGTTTATCCCAATCAAGGACTTTTCGGTCTCTCATGCTCTGCCAGTGAGAAGGGGCACAAGAAGCCAGGAGGGAGCAGAGACAGGACACCTGACCCAAAGTAGCCAAAGGGATATTCCATACCACAGCACATTGTGCTCGATATAGAAACTGGGGGAGGGTTACCCAGAAGGGACTGATTGCTGCTCGGGTCAGGCTGGGCATCAGTCAGCAGGTGGTGAGCAATTGTATTGTGCATCACTTGTGTTTTCTGAGATCTTATTTTTAGGTTTTTTGTTTTGTTTTATTTTATTTTTTTTATTTCTGTAGTTCCCTATTAATATTATCACTATATTTTACTTTATTTTAGTTATTAAACTGTTCTTCTCTCAATCTGTGGGTTTTACGTTCTCTTGATTCTCCTCCCCATCCCACCTGGGGAGAGGAAAGGGTGTGAAGTGAGTGAGTGACTGCATGATACAGAGTTACTGGGTGGGCTTAAACTATGACAGCCATGAAGATACTCCAAGAGCTTTATCACCTCTCCTGTGGAAACAGGCTGAGAGAGTTGGATCTCTTCAGCATGGAGAAGAGGAGGCTCTGGGACACCTTAGAGCAGCTTCCAGTACCTAAAGGGACCCTACAAGAAATTTGGAGAGGGACTTTTTAGAAGGATATATAGGGATAAGACGAAGAGAAATGGTTTTAAGCTTACAGAGAGTAAGACTTAGAGTAGATATTAGGAAGAAATTCTTTACTTTGAGGGTGGTGAGTCATGGAACAGGTTGCCCCAAGAAGTTGTATCTGCTCTATCCCTGGAAGTGTTGAAGGTCAGGCTGGAGCTTTAAGCAACCTGGTCTAGTGGAAGGTGTCTCTGCCCATGCAAGGGGTTAGAACTAAATGATCTTTAAGGTCTCTTCCAACCCAAACCATTCTGTGATTATGTAGGATGCAGAGCATCTCTGTTGCAGGAGGTCTGGGTGAAGCCCTTACTGAAAGCAAGTCTGCTCACAGCAGTCACAGAGTTCAGTTGATTTTAGGCCTAAGAGGATTAATTTTGCTTTTGCTTTGCCTGTGGGACAGGTATTTGTAAGCTCAGCAAACAGGCAATGCTTTTGTCATTTGTTTGGTTCTGTGTTTTGTACTGATATTTGGAGCTATCCTTTATAGTTTTCTGGTAAAGACCCTGAGAAATATTGACGTTGTTATTTTCCTGTTTTCTTAATCCTGTGTCATTTTCCTTTATCTTAAGCTAAACTGACTTTTCTGACTGGTATCAATGTGAGATTTAGATACATGAGTCTAAATATACACCCATTTGATTATATCTTAAAAAAAAAACCCCAAACCAACCAACCAGCCAAAAAATGTGACAAAGCAAAAACCCCCCAGAACAAACTAAACAAACCCAACAAAAATCTTCAACAAAACTCATTCAGACAAGTTCAGGTCACTCCTCTTTATAAAGTTGTTTCATTCAAATGCTTTAATTAACTTCTAACTTTCCATTACTATGCTTCCTCACCATCTAAGGGTTTTCCATTGGAGAAGAGTGTGGATGTTGTTCTGCAGGCTTACAAAGGGCTTTGCAGTACTCAGTGTAGACAATAAATGGAAGCACAGAGCAGCAGTGCCATGCCAGCCCGTGGTGGCTGTTCTCATCAGATGCAGCTATGTGCATCCCTGGTATTGCAACTATATTTTTAGTTTCTTCTCAGAGGACTCCTCCCCTAGCTAAAAGATGGCCTTCTATTCCTGTATGAAATAGGTTCATTGCCTCTCCGTGGCTTCCCTGTCAATCTGTTTTGAAAAGACAATAGGTATGCTGGGAAGCTAGCATTTTAGTAGTGAATATTTTGCTTTAGCATGCATAAGATAGAGATTCATACATTCCTCTCTAATTGCAGGAAATTGCAAATCCTGGCAAAATTTGGAATGCAGCTGCTTGTATAATTACATCTTCTGTCAGTTGCTATAGCTCAGCTTTACAGCCCTTCTAAAATGTCTTCATAGTTTATTGTACAAATAATGCACCCGTTAATACTACTTTGGGATCACCCTTTTCATTTATTCACCACCAGTTCCTAAGGCCTAAGATTTTTCTGCTTGCTGAACTAATAACAAGTTAGGAATTAGTAATTGTATTGACATGGTGACATTGACAGTGGGATTGAGTGCGCCCTCAGCAAGTTTGCCAATGACACCAAGCTGTGTGGTTCGGTTGATACGCTGGAGGGAAGGAATGCCATCCAGAGGGACCTTGATATGCTTGTGAGGTTGGCTGATGTCAGCCTTACGAAGTTTAACCATGCCAAGTGCAAGGTCCTACACGTGGGTCAGAACAATCCCAGGCACAGCTACAGGCTGGGCAGAGAAGAGATTCAAAGCAGCCCTGTGGAGAAGGACTTGGGGGCGTTGGTCGATGAGAAACTGAACGTGAACCTGCAGTGTGTACTCGCAGCCCAGAAAGCCAACCATATCCTGGGCTGCATCAAAAGGAGGGTGACCAGCAGGTTGATGGAGGTGATCCTGCCCCTCTGCTCTGCTCTGGTGAGACTTCACTTGGAGTATTGTGTAGAGCTCTGGTGTCCTCAACATAAAAAAGACATGGAACTGTTGGAACAAGTCCAGAGGAGGCCATGAGGATGATCAGGAGACTGGAGCACCTCCTGTATGAAGATAGGCTGAGAAAGTCGGGGCTGTTCAGCCTGGAGAAGAGAAGGCTGCATGGAGACCTCATAGCAGCCTTCCAGTAACTGAAGGAGGCCTGTAAGAATGCTGGGGAGGGAGTCTTCATTAGGGACTGTAGTGACAGGACAAGGGGTAATGGGTTCAAACTTAAACGGGGGAAGTTTAGATTGGATATAAGGAGGAAGTTCTTTACTGTGAGGGTGGTGAGGCACTGGAATGGGTTGCCCAGGGAAGTTGTGAATGCTCCATCCCTGGGGGTGTTCGCGGCCAGGTTGGACAGAGCCTTGGGTGCCATGGTTTAGTGTGAGGTGTCCCTGCCCATGGCCGAGGGGTTGGAACTAGATGATCTTAATGTCCTTTCCAGCCCTGACTATTCTGTGATTCTATATTAAGGCGAAATTCTGCTTTAGCTGTTTATAGTTACTGTTGAGCCAAAAGAAATTATATGAGTTTCATACTGTTGCTGGATTTTTGGTTTAGTAAGAAATACCCATGTGTGTACCTCAGACCAGTTTGACCTTCCTACAGCATCAGGTTTTGGACACATTCAAACCTTTCCATTTAATGGCCTTATGAAATAGAAGGCAATGGGTCATGGAGAAGTTAGGTTATTGGCAACTAAGTGTTGCTATCTGCTTCTGGTCATTTAATGGAGGATAAGACATAGATCACAATTTGGAGCTTAATGAGATGTGCTGGCCCCACTTAAACCACCATCACAACTGGAAAATGGTTAAAAGGTTGGAAAGGATTAAAGGAGGCATAATAAAGGAATTATTTGGTCTGTCTTTTTGACAGGTGAGAAGAGTGTAATTTAACCAAGGCAAAGTTACAGCTGGATCATGTTCTGCAAGTTCTTAGACAGAAGTGGAGTTCTGAGGATGTAAGACTTCAGATGAAAGGCGCAGTGGCTAAGGCAGAACTCGCTGAAAAGGGACATATTTTGAACCACAGATGTATTTCACTGCTGAGGTAACACAGTGGTAGGGTAGTTTCTCTATTTGCTGGAGCCTGTGTTAAAAAACCCCAGAAGTACATGTTTCTAGAACAGACCCTGTAGCTTACCAGAATGTAGTAGAACACTGCAGAAATTACTAGGTGAGATACTGTAGCCTGTGCTTTGTGGTAGGTTAGACTTGTCAAACTGTTTATTATAGCTTTAAATCCATAAATGCATGAGAACTGGTATTAAATGGGCTATTTCAGAAGAACATCAAGGATCTCACAAAAAGAAAGAAACCTCATTTGGGCAGGACAGTGTGGGAAGTGTTCAGCTATTAAAATAGAAGATTATGATTTCCAGCATTTTTAACTGGTTACTCTTCAGTGTGCAGAAATTGCAGAAGAAAATTAAAAACCTTGAAAGCTTACAGCAAAAAAGCTTGATGCAGTAAGATGAGTTTTATAGAGCTGCAGAATAACTCTGTAACTTTCTTAGAGGTTTGAAATTACGTTTGGGCAAGTTACTATAAAACACGATTTTGAAATTAGAGTAAGGTATTTTTTTTGTACTAAAACACCTGCTTACTCAACGTTGTACTGTTTCTAGAACAGCTGAATGCAGATACTGCTTTTGCTTTAACTCATGGTTTTGGTTTTGTTTCTGTTTTTTTATATAAGCAGCAAAATCTGTTTAGATGTTTTTCTGAAGATTGGGAGTCTGATTTTCTTGGAGTTCACTATTCAGCAAACGTTTGAACTTTTTTCTAGGCTCTGCAGGGTCCTGTCTGCCCGCTCCATAAGTTTTCCCCGAAGTGGGAGCTGTGAGATTTGATTTTTCCATCACTTACATATTCACATCCCTTGAAATGGTGCCTTTCTCTCCTTGTCTGAAGCTGAATGGGTCTCTGTCTTATAACTAAGGCAGAATTTGTCATACACTTAAACATGATTGTTCAAAAAAAAAGGGGGGGGAGGCAGCAAACGAAAAAAACTGTCCCTGTAGCCAAGTTTTTATTTGTTTATTGTTAAAGAAGAGTAAAGCTCTCACTCTATATATGTGTGAAAAGGGCTTTATTTTAATGCCTTTGAGGACACACAAGCACACAAAACATTTGAGTTATAAATAACTGTTCTGCACAGAAAACAGTGACAAACATGGAGAGCCGTGGGGTTGGCTTGTTTAGTTCGTGCTGTCTCTAATGATCTTTAAGATGAATTTTGTTTGGGCATCATCTCCTTTCACAGACAGACCATGGTGCATGTTTTTCAGCACTGCTCTGCATGCAGCAAGGTGTGCAGAATGTGTATTGTATAGCCAGGAAATTCTTGTATAGGAGCACAGAGGGGTTGCAGGTTGGCATTGCAGGATCCCTGTGATTATTTTTCTTGTATTCCACTTTTATTTAATGCTTACAGATCTTTCTGCTGTGCTTATAGAGGACTCTGCTCTTCACCCTTCTATGTTATTGATATACTTTTGTTTATTACTTCCTTTTGCTCTCTTTCCTTTTGTACTTGGTGCTGTTTTTACAGTGCTGACAAGGAGGGCTTTCTTAAAAGTGGTCTGCAAATCCTTCTCTATCCTGTTTTCTGTATCCCAGATAGACTTTCAGCTGGGATTGCAGTTCTGCAAGGTTTTTCTTGCTGGGTAGTAGTGGAATAAACAACCAGATACAAACTGCAAGACAGCAAAAGGTATGAGCAGTGATCATCTATAAAGTGTTACTCAGGCTTGAACTGATTAATGACAAGTGTTAGCAAGGTTCAGCCCATGGACAGATCTGGATTCCAGCCTGGAGACTGAAAACTCCTAAACTAGCCTTAGTTTGCCACGCCTGGTTTCCAGCACTCGGGTGCCAGGATTTCTTCATGGCAGTTTCAGAGCATGCCAATATGTTTGTGCTTATCCTGCTTTCATTTTTAACTTACAGATCTTTATCTATAATTGATGCATGTCTGTTGGATGAGCCTTCTCAGTATACATGGAGACTGAAAGCTCCAGGAAGCTCCTCTAATCTGGAGAATGTCTCTCAGTGCCTGTGCTTCAGCTATTGTGATGTGCTCAGGAGCCATTGGGAGCCAGGCAGGTGAGGGCACTGACTGGCCTGGCAGGTCTCTTCTGTTTCTGCAATCTGGCCTATTACATTAATGTAATACATTAGTCATGTATTTCCAGGCATATCATATTCCACTTAACTCTTCAACTCCCCAGGTATAGGGGGCCAGCCTTAAAATAAAGCTTGGAAATGAGCTGCCTTTAGGAATAAAACTTTTTGCAAGTCAAATGCTGTTTGGTGTTTCCAGAGGAGCTAGGTGAGTTTATGAAAGGTGTTGGGTGATTATGCCCTGATATAAAAGGCAGTATGACTTGGTGGCTTGGATATTGCATCCATTTATATTTCCTAATTTCCTTTCTCTCCCCAACCCAAAAAGACAAGATCTGAGATTTTTCTGTCTAGTATCTGTACATAATGGCAAGAATAATTTGTATTTCATGCTGTATGCATATGGGGTCTTCTCCCTATTCATAAGAGAAATACAAGAGAGGAGAAGTGGACGGATAGGACTGGAGGCAGAAAATGCTATTTCTAGGCTTGTGCAGTTTGTTTTTCTGAATAATACTGTTATTACAGCCACTTCTGCAAAGCTAGAATGATTTGAAGAGATTGTGATTTAAAAATAATGACACGATTCTGGTCTTTATCATCCACTTCGAAAGGAGCACCAACAATTTGGTTTGCTGCTCCTTCCTCAAAGTTGGCAACAACACAATCATAAAATAGAAATGCTCCTATGCCTCCCCCTGCTCTATTGCTCAAAATAGGTGTTTGGATCTCTCATTGCTGTTGCATATTAAACTTTAGCTAGTGGCTTCCTTCAAGTACATAACTGAAAGGCAGAACATTCATTTAGTTTCTGGGGCTTTTAGGCTGCCATGTGAAGTTTTAAAAGCCTAAATGTTGATTTCAGCATTTGGAAGATTGTCACTTTTGTTAGGTCATTACTGTAAATTATTTGAATAACGATGTTATTTAAACATCATCTTTAAAAAGAGATCTAGATCTCTTAGCATCTCTTTGGGATGTCTTGCATGTTGGTAAAAATCTCTCCAAGTAAGTTCACATTCAGCTTGCTTCTTAACCAGAAAAGAACCATTTTGTGCATAATTTTTACTGTACTTTTCATTAGTAAGCTGTTAACACTCTGAGACAGATCATGCTTTCAGAGATGTCTGAGCCATGCAGAATGACACAAAGTGCTTGGGAAGCTCATTACCAGCAAGGTTGCAAGCAAATGTGTGAGAGCTGAGGAAACCGTAGCAATAATTGTGGAGGGCTGGAAGGTCTCCTCTTTGAGGAGAGATAAATGAGCTAAATGTGTAGGTCAGCTAAGCAGTTTATAGAACTAGACCTCCACAAGATGAGCAGCTGAAAGCCTGGGACTGTCCACATGATGAATTTGCATACGTCCAGGGGAGGTGAATTGGGGTAATTACTGTTCTGGCCTCAAAACAGTGGAACATGTGAAGAAACTGGATGGCAGCTTATTTAAAATGTGTGACACCTTTTCCATGATTTGCCTGCTGAACTCATTGCTGTAAAATTTATTCATAGCCAGAAGATTCCCAGGACTGAAAATAGCTGATATAGCTGTCTGGATGAAAACAACAGCCAGTAGTATCTCAGGTTAGAGAAAATGAGCCATGTGTGTAGGTGTTTGCAGGCTTGAAGTCTCTCTTGCGCATCAGTGCATCAGTTAATCCGCCATGGTGTGGACTGAGACAAGCTGCCTGCTCAGCCTATTTTCTGGATATGCCTCACCTCACTGCCCCTTTCTAGCTCTGGAGTGGGCTCACCCTTTTCTGGTTTGGCTTGGCCGTTTTCCTCAGCCTGAACTTTTTTGGAAACGCAGCATCAGTCATGATGCTGTCCCTGGGGAGATGGAAATCCTTTCCACACCTGATGGGTGTCCTGCCTGGCTTGATTCCACGATGTCAGGAGCTAGAAGTTGCCTGTCTCTGCCCATTCTCCAGCTGATGTTAAAGAGATCCATTTCATTCTAGTGCTTTTTCTTTTGGAAGACTGAAGTTATTTTAAAGGAAATCATCTAGGAGCTCTTGGGGCAGTTTGGCCAGTATCATGTCCCAGGCAGCAGTCAGTGACACGGTGAGGTGACAAGCTAAAAGGAACCCAGCTGGAGTACTTGCCTTGGTGTTCACTTGTGGCATCTGTCCATCTGCAGCCTAATGCAGGGCTAATGAGGACAGTTGTATATCATGGGAGGTTCCTGATAGCTTATCACGGTCTTGGGAATGGGAAGCCTGGTAGGGTATGCCAACTTTACGAAGTTTAACCATGCCAAGTGCAAGGTCCTACACGTGGGTCGGAGCAATCCCAGGCACAGCTAAAGGCTGGGCAGAGAAGAGATTCAGAGCAGCCCTGCAGAGAAGGATTTGGGGGTGTTGGTCGATGAGAAACTGAACATGAGCTGGCTGCAGTGTGCGCTTGCAGCCCAGAAAGCCAAACGTATCCTGGGCTGCATCAAAAGGAGTGTGACCAGCAGGTCGAAGGAGGTGATCCTGCCCCTCTGCTCTGCTCTCGT
>WYDI02004031.1:0-35915 GCA_009867235.2 Psittacus erithacus | reverse complement strand
CCCCATCCCTCCGGGAGCCGAGGGAGGAGGTGGGGGGGCAGTGAGTGGGCTGCGTGGCAGGCCTTAAACCACGACAGAATGGTATCCAGAGCATCAGGTAGAAAGTAGCAAGTCCAGGGCTGTAGGATGCCCAGACTGTGATGTGTGTGGTGTGGGAAGCAGTTATTGAATGGGGCTGACCAGATTTTGGGTTTAGGGGTCACTGCATTTTGGTCTGCAAGATTTTTGCTTCTGACATTAACACTGACACGGTATCCAAGTTGGCTGATCACCAAGAAAGTAGTAGGAAAAGCTACTTTAAATAATGATGATCCCAATTATTTGTTGATTTTTTCCCCCCATTTCTATATAGTATGATTTGTAATGAGCAGAAGTACATAACCATTGGGGTTTTCATTTTGTAATTGCTAAGTGTATACACTATTCAGGCCCCTGAACACAAGTCCTTGTTGAGGGTAGAGGCAGCTCTCTTTGGCAAATTTAGGCTGATGTAGATGTTTTCTGTGTCCCGTGGGCACATCAAGGATAATATAACCATAACCTTTTTTGTATATTTCCAATGCCACTTGGATTTGTGGGGAGTGGATTGCTGCTCTGTGGTGGTTGAAAATGTTCAGACATTTGACACCATGGTAAAACTGACACAGATGCAAAACCATTTCCATAGCTGGATTAGAAAGGAGCAGAATGTAAATTCAGAAGAGCAGCCTCACCTATAGTACTTGTAAAAACATAAGAAAGCCTAAGAAATAACTGGAAAAGAGCCTTGTTCTACTGTATATTAGTGGAGACAAAAAACCAAATGAAGTTATGTTGAGGTTTGGGAGTGCAGTATTGGTCAAAACACATCTGAAGATTTGTCACCTATTTCTTTGCCTCCTCTATAAAAAGCTATGTTTGGTTTTTAGCCCATTCTTACAGTTCAGACACTTTTCAGGACAGCTTTATTCTCATGAGAGCTGTGTTTTCTGGGGGTTTCTCCATGAAGTGAAGACCAGAAGTGGATTGAATAAAATTGTGAAGAGTATAGTTGTCACTTCAGATTACAGCATTCAGCTCTGCCTGTAAGGTTGCACAAAGACGTAAGAAATGTAAGCTAAATATGTTTCAAGGTGAAACAGGGGTATCTGTTTTGGCAGGGTCACATTTAAGGATAATCCCTGGAGAAAAAGTGTGTCCTGGATTTCAGCAACATCTCCTCTGCAGGGATACGGGGCCAGACCTTCCATTGGCACTGTCCCATCAAAGCCACAGTGACTTACCCCTCAGCAGTCTGCCTATCCCATACATGCAGCACAGCCTCTGCTGTTTCAGAAAGAAGCAATTCCACTGTATTTCTTTCTGGAATACATTTGCTTCTTGCTTCCTCCGGCCACTCACTGTCTTCTGCTGTGTGAGCCTGTGGCAGCTCAGGAGAAGCTGATACAGATCCTGCTTCTGGATGGAGATTCCCCAAAGCCAGTGGTGTCCTAACCAAAATTTCTTCTGTGATTCCTTTAAGCTTAAAGAGATAATAACTGAAAACCAAGACATTATATTACCTTAAGTATCGAGTAATGGAATCTCAGTAAGCCTGAGATACACTATTTGGGGACAGTTTAAATGCCCCATAATTGGGAAAGAGTTATTGTTGGAGATAACCTCTAACTGAAATGAACCAACTTCTCACTGTATATCATGTCCTGAAATTTAAATACATGTCAGAAGCAGTACTAAATACATCTACTGGCATTATTGTTAGCATAAGCAAAGATGGTATTTATAAAACCTATATCCTTTCTCTTACAGTGTGTTAACAGCCTTCGCCTAATTACTAAGATTTTCAGTTGAGGGAATTTTGTTATGATGAATTTCCTATTACTTGATGAGACATTTTGAACGCAATTTAAATTCAGTGTCAGTATTTCACTTCAGTAATATGCTGTGTTCTCACCTTTTTTTAAATTTACCTTACCCAGTCCTACAGGTTTACTTTAAATTATGACAAGAGCAATACAAATGCAGAAGTCACTCACACCTTTGGCTAGAGGTGCTACCTAAAGCTGTGTTACTGGTATGGTATATATGAGAGCACCCAACAGCAGTAACATTGCCAAAAATTCTCTATTTAAAACATATTCTTTTGCAAATGATGTATTTTACTCTGTAAAATGCTCCTTCTTCCTTACACCCAGATCATTCTACATTTGTGTCAATGCAGTGTTCACTGTTTATCTATTATTTTAACAAATATATTTAAAAGTGTACAAACCCAACTGGTCCATATGGCTCCAGTGAATATGTTGCGAACCTCTGTTTACTTTTGCTTTCCACCTCTGCAAGGGTTTTGATCTTTTTTTCCTTAAATGTGTGAATTTAAATAAAATTTCTGAGGTCTTCCAGAGTTTATCAAAGGGGTTAAAATCAAGTCATTTAAGTGCTGCAGGGAAGAGACAGGCAGTGGAAGTGGGTGAGGGCAGGCAGAGAGCCAGGGAGGAGCCTTGTTGGACTTGTGAGAGCAGGAGGGAAAGGAGCCCTTTCCTCCCTGTTCAGCATTGCCCTGGCCAGCTCCAGTCCCTCCCCAAGCCATGGTGCAGGCCTCGCGGCTATTTATTGTCCTCAGTACTCTGCTTTCACAGAGAAGTTTTGCGTTGCATGTGCCTTCATCTTAAATGCTGTTTGAAATGAGCCTGCTAAAGGGAGGAGTGTTACCTTTGAGGTTTGGACATCTGTCAGCCTGGAGTCAGCTGTGGTTCACTCGCTCATCAGAGCAATGACTTTTTAGTCCATTCTAGACTAATCAAACAAAATACACATTTTCTAAGCCTTAGGCTGACTTTCCTCAGTAGAAGAGGAATCATTGTCTTCTAATTTTAGAGTAGAGTACAGTTAAATTTTTGATGTTGTATCCTCAAGAGGAGTGCACCTTGCTTTGGAAACACACACCTTACATATGTGTGTTGGACAGGGTCTTGGCTCGATTAAGGATTATGATTTGAGCCTCATTTTATTTCCGAAGACTTTGTTCATAGATAAATATCTTTTTTGGCTGTGTATTATTTATTGTCTTCTTTTTTTTCAAATGTTTTTTCATAGACAGATTGCCTTCCTAATAACACCCATACTTTATTTACAAAATGAGTACAGCAGGCATACTGAGGAGTACAGTGCTGGTATGAATCAAATGCAGTATCTGAAGGTTTTGTGACTTTCTGGAGTGTTATTGCACTGTGAAGATCAGTCCAACCTATTAGCCTATTGATAAGTTCAAGGCAGCAACCTTAGCTGAACAGAGCCTACAGCAAATGATGAATTTGTTCCTGGTGTTCTCACTGCACTGCTTCCCACACTTCTTCACTCTTTGAGTTCACCAGGGCTGCTCAGTACAAGCAAAGGTGTCACAGCTGAGCTGTTCTCTTGAGCAAAAGGGAAAATGCAGGGGTACTTACCAGGGCCAAGGGGTGTGCACTGCTTGAGTCATGGGCAGCAGCAGTGAGACAGTTAGTGCTGTCACAGAGATGGCTGCCTGGGGTGTACCCAAGAGGGCAAGGAGGAAAACACAGGCAGGAAAATGCATGAAGTCCATCAGGAGCAGTCAGCAGCATGCGACCCTGCAGAGGAGGCGTGGATCCTATCATAGCCACTCTTCTCATTCCCTGCAAGTAGCTGGGGAGCACAAACATCCCTGCAAGAAGCAGATTGCATTCTGCTTAGGGCAGTCTGCAGTGGCACTGCAGCACTGCCGGTGTTCTCCAGTCACCACGCCACAGGTACATCACAGCAGGGCCCTCAACCACCCTCCTGCCCCCAGCATCTGCTGCTAAGCACAGCATACCAGACAATGGAGAAAGGTGGGTGCATTCAATCTGCAACCTTGCACTTCAGCCCCAGGGGTCAGAATGGGCTTTTCTGGGATTGTCTAAGCAGCACTTTTTTGCAGGAATGTGTTGTGTTTGCCTGTTCATGTGCACATAGCCCACAGCTGGGGAAACCACAGGGCCAAGTCAGCACAAGAGCCCACTGGCAGATGGTGACTTGAATGAATACATTTTGGAAGTCTTGCTCTTGCCTTGTCTTTGCTCTGAGCTTTCCAGACTCCTTGAAAACTAAATGGTTGATAGTTTCATGTTCCCTTTCTGCTGCTTGAGTGAAGCTGCAGTGCTGTGGCAGGGAACGGGTGCTAGGTTCAGGAGTGCTGTAGTAACTCCAGAGAAGATTTGTTTCCTTTGTTTCTCTGTTGTCACAACATTAGCTTTTGTCTGAAACCTGCTTGTTCTGAGGTTTTGGGTTGCTAAATATTGATGGTGTCTACACAGATATTTACAGAGTTTGGAAGCCGCTGAGCTCCTGACTTCGTGCTCTGAAACATTGCCACTGCTTTGAAGCTTGCATGCAATTTAAGAAATCAAACAAGAGCAAAAGAGTCATGGCAATGAGCCACTAGACACAAAGGTGTCTGGATCAAAGAGGATGTCTCATCTTCTTCTTTCCTCCTGCACCCTTACATAAACACCTCACTCTTAGATCCTGGCTGTGCAGATGTGTAAATTATTCAAACCAACAAACAAATCAGATAGTGTAGATGCCAGAAGTGGGAAACAGGTAATGACTAAAGTCTTAGCTGTGAGATTTCTTTGGGGCAATGGAAGAATACAGAGGGAATAAAATATGCAGTAAAGAGAAAATAGTGACTATGAAATGTATGGTCTGCATTGTTCTTGGGTTTAGGGAGGAAAACTTCCAATGCCAAAGAGGACTCTTCAAGGACACCTGTAAAATCCTTTGAAAATTTAGTTCTTTGGAATGGAGAGTTATTTTTGCTAAGGTATTTTTTAAAATGAAGGTAGAGAATAACGCTGACTTCAGAGCTGTCAAACTAAGCTAATATAAACAAGTAAAAAATGTGTAATTAAGTCTATAAGAACCTAAAGGCTGTCGCAGAGTGAATCCTTGTTCCAGCAGGAGCTGGTGTTGAATTTTCCATCATAGGATTTTCTCAGCAAACTGGGTTCAAGTAAAATGGTATGTTAGAGCCTTGCAGTAAGAACTGAACTGCAAAACAGCATCTCCTGTTCATTTTATTTCTGTCATTCTGTCATAGTTTGGTTTTGAAACTAGATGTGACATGGACTTTCATTGTTTGCCTTGCTGGACTTTCTGACTTTTGAGTCAAGATGTCTGTCTTAAGCTTCATCAGAGACACTTTTAGGTTTAATATTGAACTGCAAGTTTGGAACAGTCTCTACTTTCATAGAATCATAGAATAGTTAGGGTTGGAAAGGGCCTTAAGATCATCTAGTTCCAACACCCCTGCCATGGGCAGGGACACTTCACACTAGACCATATCACCCAAGGCTCTGTCCAAGCTGGCCTTGAGCACTGCCAGGGATGGAGCATTCACAGCTTCCTTGGGCAACCCATTCCAGTGCCTCACCAACCTCACAGTAAAGAACGTCTTCCTTCTAGCCAATCTAAACTTCCCCTGTTTAAGTTTGAACCCATTATCCCTTGTCCTGTCACTACAGTCCCTAATGAAGAGTTGCTATCCAGCATCCTTATAACCCCCCTTCAGATACTGGAAGGCTGCTATGAGATTTCCACACAGCTTTCTCTTCTCCAGGCTGAACAGCCCCAACTTTCTTCAGTTCTAATTCACAACAAATGCATTTGATGGCACTTTTTTCAGAACAATGTATTTCTGATTGCATGAAGAGTGATTGCCTCAACTAACCTTTTAAGTCATCTTGGGTTTCCTAATACAGTGTTTTTTCACTGAGCATGGTTTACATGTTGTCTGCCTTAAACACTGCTTCTTAAATGTTACTTATTTTAAAATAATTCACACTCACTTCTGTTACAGTTTTCTAAAAGTGAAGTCTTTATTCCTCAAGATAGGAAAGTTGCTACCTTTTTTGGTTAAATTGAATACATACTGCCTGATAGTCACACTAGTCAGAATACCATCATTAATTTCATCACTTTGCAAAAAATGCCCCCTTTTTGGAAGCATTTATTTGTTTATTCAATGGCCCAATTTATTAAATTCGACTTTTTTTCTTTCCACAAAATTGGTGCCTTTCACTGGAAGTTTTTAAAGATTTATTTAGGTTCCTGTGTTGCAGAAGAGATGATGCAATTCATGAATTCAGCTTAGAGTGGCCTGACATTTTCTTTCCTATGTCACATCCATGCTGCAACATTAGCTACTTATGCAGCATTTAGCACAATGTAAGCATGTCTATGCACTCATACAAACGCAAAGGGTCATTCTAAATGTTCTGGCCCTTCCAGCAATTTGTATTTCTAATATCATAGTTTTAATTGGTGCTTAAGCATAAACACATATAACTTAGAAATTATGAGCTTGAATTACTTCTATTTGAAAAAAAATTCCACAGTATATTACCGTATATCAACCTTAATGAAATATAAAGCAAAATACTTAATTGTTGGCTCATTTTTGTGTGTGGCTAACATTATCTTAGTTCATATCATAGCTCATTTAATAATTTTTTTCTCTTATCTGTATGAGTTCTCCATGCCGCTAGGGAGGAGAGTTTTCTCAGTTTGGGAGCTGATAATGCATACTCATTACAGTGAGACTACTATAAGAAGGTAAGAAGGGAAATTGCATATTTCATCTTTCAAAAATTAGATGCCCTTGATCAATCAGATGTTGCAAAAGCATAGTTTTTGTTTATTTCTTAATCCCATAATATCCAGTTAATTTAGTTTAATCTCTTACACCTAATCATGCAATATATTTCCTCATGAGTGGAAAGTAAATTGTGCTTTATAAAAATATTGAAATAATTGGTTGGTCATTACATTCTACCATTTCTCCCTCTCCCCCCAAAAAAATGGTGCTTTTGATCAACAACTGTGTATCTCCCAGTTAAGATACCAGTCAAACTGGTCAGTCACAAGTGGCCTGTTCCGTACACTGCTCTTTCATCATTTCCAATTTTGAGACTTTTATAGCTTCAGATTGTTTATTTAATATTTTATAGTTAGAAGAACAGACTTGTTAAATGAAACTGCATGCTGTGATTTCATCTAATGTCTCCATGCTTTAAAAGAATTAATCCATGAAATATTCCAGATTTAGGGAAGATTTAGGGTAAAGCTCTTTAGGGCAAAGCTCAGCTCTTGCGAATTGCATTTGATAACACTGGGGACTTAGAAATCTTGCTAAAACTTCTGCTTCAGAAGCTTTCTTGCATGGAACAAGCAGACTTTGGTCAGACAATTACTGATGAAAGATTTTTATTTTTAGGGGCAGTAAATTCCTCTAAATTTCTCCTATCAAGTTATGTTATGCCAATATCTTCTGGAGATGTGGCATTGTCTCTGAATCCATAGTACACATGCACGAATAAAAGCAAACAAATCTACAATGATAAAATTGTCAGAAAATGTCCAGAATAAATGGGTTACCCTAATTTTTCTTACCCTGAAATTGTACATTTTTATAGTTGCACATAAATCCACCTGAAGTATTGATCTGGCCCACTGTGACATATCCTATATTCTCATAGAAGTGTAGTAATTTAAATCCCTTTTCTGAGGTTGCAATGCAGCAGAGCACATAAGACAACATTTCTTGTAAGCATTAAGTACCTGAGAAGTAACATTTAAATCAATAACTTTTGGGAACATTTATATCTAAGCATATGCTAAAGAGCTAAGATTGTCCTGTGCTGGAAGAGGGCCTTCTGGTGGTAAATGATACTTGATCAACTCAGGTTCAAACAGCTGTATCAGCAGCAAGTGTTCATTCTTTTTCACGGGCACTTGACTACCTTTTAGTTTCTTTATTGTTTAGCAAAACAATGAAATCAAATATAATACTTCATGCACTGTTGGATCATATGGCATTTTACAATTGAACAGAGCGCTAAGTTTTGCCATCTCTGCATTAATAGCATTGTCATTGTTTTTATTATTATGGCCCATTGTATTATTTTGCAAGTGAGAAATTAAAGGCCCAAACAGGTTAGGTTTGGGATTTATCTGTCTAATCAGTTATCTCAAAGTTAGACTTCCTCAGCATGCAGTATTCACCATAGGTTTCTTTTCTAATGAGCAAAGACAAATAGTCACCTCCTGAAAGTTGTTCAGGTTTTCCTAGAAGAGAAACTCTGCAGATGTCACTTCTTTTCTGCTGATTATAAGGACATTGCAGAGTCACTGGTTCAAATTCATATTTTTAGAGCAGATTAATCCCATTAATTTGGGAGTTAATTGTGGTCAAAAAAGTGTCAGTGGCAAGTGTGAAAAATGCACACAAGTGATCAGGCATTGAAACAGGCTTCCCAGGGAAGTGGTGGAATCACTGTTCCGGGAAGCGGTCAAAAACCATGTCGATGAGGTCCTTGGTGACATGGTTTAGTGGTGGACTTGGGAGTCCTGGGGTAAAGGAAGTGATGATTTTCCAACCTAGTGGATTCTATGAGTCTGTGTTTCTGTGGTGTTTGCTGCTCTGGTGCTTTGTTTTGTTCTCATTCATGTGTTTCATCTTTATTAAACTTCATTTTTCTGATGCGCAGAACCAGAAAAAAAAACCAACCTCCAGTGTCTCTCTCCTCTCCGCTGAAGGAGACATTAATGTATCCAGTGGAGTTGCCAAAATGGGTTTTCCCACATGACAAAACGATGGTGAAGAAGCTGAGTTTGTGGTTATGGATTTCTCCTACACGACTATATGATAACTGTTGTCCCCAAAAGCCCCTTTACATCATGACATAGACTTACAGTGTTTAAGGCAGTTCACCCTAATTGTTGGCTTCATCTTTAGGGCTATTCACTTATCACAGAATCACAGAATGGTTTGGGTTGGAAAGGAATTTATAGATCATCTAGCTCCCCACGCCTTACTATGGGCAGGGGCACTTTCCACTAGCCCCATGCAACCTGGCTTTTAACATTTTCAGGGATGGAGCATCCACAGCTTCTCTGAAAAAACTGTTCCAGTGCCCTAATATCGAGCCACATCATGCCATTATAGAGGCAACATCACTACTGTGTCTCCTGACTCTTGGCTCCTGTCAGGGCTGATTTTTTTTATCATCACTTCTTCCTTATTCAAGTAGGGGCAGAAGAGAGAGAAATCAGTGGATGTCGTTTATTTTTTCTCCTTTTCTTCTCTTTCCTGCTTCCAGGGTCATAGAGAAATGCTCCTTTTAGTTATAATATGATGCTAAGAGTGACAAGTGAAGAAGGTCTCTGTATTTTGCTCAGATTCTCCCAAGATGTGGGACAAGAGGAGGGAAATGTTGACTGGCCACTGACCTGTATATGGACAAGGGCAGCAGTGAAGCTGTTACGGATCTATGAGGCAAGAAAAGATTCAATGTGCCCATCACAACCTCACTCCAGGCATTGCTGCACTTCCCACCAACTACATTATAGGTCACATTTGTCTTTTATGGTGTCACTGCGCATGTTGTTGTTCTAGTCTAGGGCTTTGATCACTGTGTAGCAGCAAAACAAAACATGTAGCTTCTTGAAAGTATTGATTCCCAAAAATAAAAGCCAGTCACTGACCCATAGCAACACACTTTTTCCTTCACTGCATTGTGTTGCACTGGGCTGTGGTGTCAGTTCTCACAGGGGTGTTTCACGCTGGAACACAAAGAAGGAGCCCTGCAGAAATCAGCGAAGCTGGGTCAGTGTCATGCTTTAACTCCAGCTGGCAACTGAGCCTCACAGAGCTGCTCCCTCAGTCCCCTCTCCTGGGATGGGAGACAGATTTGGAAGAGTAAAAGTGAGAAAATTATGAGACAGTTTAATAGGTAAAGCAGAAGCTGCTCACACAAGCAAAGCAAAGCAAAGCAAGGAATTCATTTACTCATTAGCAGGCAAGTGTTCATCCATCCCCAGGACAGCAAGGCTCCATCACACGTAGTTACTTGGAAATACAAATGGCACCACTCTGAACATGTTCAGTCCCTCCTCACTTCTTTCTTCTTCCCCCAGGTTTACAGGCTGAGCATGACACCATATGGTCTGGGATATCCCTTTGGTCAGTTCGGATCATCTCTCCTGGCTGTGTCCCCTCCCAATTCCTTGAGCACCCCCAACTCACTCACTGGCGGGGGGTGTTAGGAGCAGAAAAGGCCTTGGCTCTGTGTAAGCACTGCTCAGCAGTACCTAAAACACCCCTGAATTATCAGCACTGTTTCCAGCACAAACCTAAACCACAGCCCCATACCAGCTACTGTGAAGTAAAGTAACTACCCCAGCCAAAACTAGCGCAGTCAGGCTGATAATTTCACAGATCAGCAGATCAGAGAGATTGAGCAGATGAATATTTCGGGTTTTTATCCACAGAAAGGATTTTCTTTTAACCCTATTGTTCATAACAGACAGCTGATATCGTTCATTAAATGACTCCTGTTTTCTTCACAAAGTTATGAATTTACATTGTACCTTGTAGCTTAAGAACAATTTTCATCATACTTGCAGGACTCTCCCACTTCATCAAATTCTGAATTCAGCTTCACTGAGAATAGTTTGCCCTTAGCATTTTTGCCATGTTTATTGTTTTCATATCCCATTACCTGGGCAAGCAGACTGGATAGACTGAATTTTCATCTAGATATTTTCCCAATGTTATCAATAATTAATTTCACAGAACTGCAGGTACACAGAAGAAAGCAGTAAAAGAAAGCGGGATTTGACTACCCTGCAGGAAAACAAATAACCCTGTGTTTGTTCCTAGGCTGAGCTCCAGCTCAGGTAAACTAAGATCTCAAACTGTCTTTTAGGCTTGATTTTGTTTACGAGAAGATGTAATCTCGGAGGATGTAACCGCCGGTTTTACGACCCTTCACGCTACGTTGTCAGGATAGTTGCTGACCTCTAGTGGCAATAGGCGTAAATTGCTAATGAATTGCGTCGTGTTCTTCCGGGACTCGTGCGATTTGCAAACGCATAATATGCTTCATTATTGAAAAATGAAAATCAGTTAATGCGATGGAAAATATACTAAAAAGGAATATAAGGCCGAGCTTGAATTTAATTGCCTTTACAAACAAATTTTCTTGGAAGCAGAGGCTTGCAATAGAACCTTTAATGTCAATTGCTGGCGAACATCGATGTGTAGCAAAGCAATAAGGAACTTGTGACGTGCAAGAAATATATTTCCCTGCAGTGGGCTCCATGAATCCAGATGATTTGTGTGGTTCTGCTCAGGCTGGTTGGTTCCCAGGTCATTTCCAATGCAAAAGTCTATTTTTCTTCTCTGTGACTGAACAGAACAGTATCACAGAATCACAGAACAGGGCTCAGTGCGGAAAGAAAACTACTCATCCCTTACACTCAGCACCCCTCCACGACATACATATGCTTTCACACCAAGAAAGATGCCGAAGAGAAAGGAAAAAAGGAAGTCAGGGGAGACCACCCACCTTCTATCAAAAGGGTTTCCTGGTCGTTAAGGCTTTGTCTTTATATAGGGCTTGCTCCAACTGACTGGGAGCCAGGCACCTTTTCTTGAGGAAGAAACAGTGCAAGAGGATTAAAATTTGGGTAGGAGTTGACTGTATAAACCAAATACTTCTGCATCATGTGTGCACTGGACTTTGGCAGAGATCTTTGGAAATGCCTACTTGCAGTTTAGCTTCTTGTTTGGGGTATTGCTTCATGATTTGTTTTCCAAAAGTGGCTTATTACTTTCTGAGGATTCAACCCCATCCCATGCTCCAAACTGAAGCTTTTGGACTGACTTCAGTGTCAGTAAAATACATCCAGTGCTGAAAAGTGGGGAGCAGGAAGGTGGGGAGGCAGCAGGGCTGGGGAAGGGCAAGTTCTGGGGCTGGGCAGCAGCAGAAAAGGTAGCAGGTGAGGCAGCACCAAACTCGTGCAGCTGACAGGGCAGAGCATGATGGCTCAAGCAGCAGAACTGCCTGAGCGGGCTTGCACAGTGGCTGCCAGACTGCCTTCACTTGCAGCAATCTTCTGTTGTGTTTGCCTCCTTGGAGCCACACTGATGGTCCATTGAAATGGCAAGATCTTCAGAAATGCAAAAATATGGATATGGAGCCAAAAAAAAAAAAAAAAAAAAAAGTAGAGTCTTAAGTGTGGCACTGCTACCACTAAAACCTTACATGGGCACAAGCAAGGACCAGAGAAGCCCATACATGAGAAAACCACCAAGAGCTACTTTTCGAACAGAAAGCACGTTGATCCCATAAGCACCCAAACCACTGCACTTTTGAGGCTGGAGAAGCCATGGGAGGAGTGGAGGTTTCGCACTATTCTTCTCTCTTTCTATGCTTTTTCCTCAGCCTCTGCTGCTGATCACGAATGAAAACAGAAAACTGGATTAGCTGGATGTATTGTCTGACAATAGAGCTGGTGTTTTGTTCTTAAGTGAGCTCCCCAAACCTGGGGCTTGATAGTCTAAAAGATTCAGTTATCTATTACTGCCCTGCGTGCATACTGGAGCGGTGAAAAAGGAGTACAACCAGTTTCAGGCCCCGTTGTGCTAAGGGCTGTAGAAACTCAAGAGCTCTCACAGTTCTTTGTTTCCTAGTGAGGTGTTTGCCACCTTTGAGTGCTCCCATTTGAAACTATGACATAGATATACCTACACACTTTTCTAAGAGTTGCTATTGTCATAGTTGGTGCTAGATATCAGGTCTTTTTCTAATCGTGACTATTTTCTATCTCTGTTTTATATTGTGACTCCAAATGGTTTCAAGGCATCCTGAAAGGCCTGCTAGAGGAAACCTTTTGTAAGTACTTTAAAGACCTATATAGACTGCTGTATTTTTAAAGATGCTTGATGTGCAAGCAATTAAATGTTTACAGAAAGAAAGCAATAAATAAAGGTAATTTTTATCTTGAAGGCTAGTAGCAGTTGTCAGATGCTGACTTGGTGTTAAATGTAGTCTGATAGTACTTGTTTGTACAATTAATAGGTGACATACTATCTTACCTGACCTGGTCTGTGGAAACGAAAGCATTCATGAACCAGACTGCTGCTGTGATTGCCTATTTAAGCCAAGGCCAAGCAGCACTCCATAGTATCCAGCTTGTGGCTCTAACCCTTGCTGGCTGACAGCAGTTCTCATGAGGTTATCTACCCCTTGGGGCAGCCCAATAATGCTTTGTGCCATAGATACCCACCTACTGCTATCCAGGCTGCTGATTGCTGGGATGTTAGCTTCCCATGCTGTAAACCCAGTGGTGATTTCCTCAATACTTGGGGACCCAAATGCTCTTCATCCACTTGGCACTTCTGAAAGACCTACGGAGAAGAACATGTCAACAGATCTTCCCACCCCTTAATTGACTGTTTTCTGCTTCTGGGTAACAAATGAAAAACATGACTGTACAAGTTCTTTGTATGCAAGTGTGTGTTTGTTTATATGTAATGTGGGACGCTGAGTGGTCCTGTTTTTGTGGAGTGAGCCCCTGGGAAGTCCAGGCCTTCAGGCTTAAGTAACCCGAGCAGGATACTTGTATTTACCTTCTGAAAAAGAGTCAGGCTTTCCAGAGTGATTTTTCCATTGCATAAGGAGTCTAACAACAACTTTGACAAATACAATGGAGGTTGATTTGGAATCATAATCACATTGAACACAATCATGAGGTTTAAATTAATAAGGCACGTATTAAGCATAGCCTGAAAGCACTCACACTTCAGTAATCCAGTCAGAGTTTTAGCTTCTGAGGGATCCATGTAGTGTTTGAGTTAATAAGGTATTTCTTAAAAATAGGTTTTTAACAGCAAACATATGACAGCTGAATTTATTGTCAAACCTAATTTAAGACTGTACTCCTGCTTGAATTTGAGTGTCTGTATAACATTAGAGAGGCTTTCCACAGCTCACTAGTTGGAAAGCCCAGACCCAGGCTTCCTTCCCAGTGTAACTGCAGCCATTTTGACAGAGACAGCAAAGGACTTTTCCTCCTTCCCTTGGGTCCCAAAAGCCATCCTTGCAGTTCCAGGAGATGTTCCATTTTCAAATATTATCATAATGGATTAAGTATTGGGTTTTCTTTCTCTGTTTTTTAAAACATTATTTCCCAAGGAAACAAAGTCTGTATAATCCAGTGGGATTAGTCCTGTATTAATAAATTGCAGTTTCTCCATCTCTGCTGCATTTTGAACTGTTCTAAGGGCAGGGGCCTCTCCTATCCTAAACCTACAGTAGCAGATTGCTAAAGATTGAAGATTCAAAATAGAGCTTTCCACTAAAAAAATCCTACCTTGTGATCTCAGTGGTGCAGTACCTGTTTGGCTTGCTGTGACAAACCTACCACAGCACCAGAGCCTGTGTAAGTAGTTAAAAGATATGGGGGAGCAATGAAGATCTTCTGTGTTATTTATGAAGCCTCTTCAGGAGTGGAACACTGGAGCTGCAAACACAAGGAATATCTAAGGGTACTGTGGTAAGGGCCCATGCTGTATCTGATGGGGAGCTGGAAGCATTGTGGTGGGAATAACTTGAGTGCGCTGTCATCATCGCTGCAGTGGAGACGTATAAAAGCGCACAGCACACAAATTCAAAGGAGACCAGATTTCATTAGTCCCATTCATGAAACAGCTTGCTGAAAAAATAAATAGATGGGTAGAATTTGGCGGTGATACTGGCATTGTTAAATAGAAATGATATTCTAGATTACCAAAAAAGCAAGACTTCTTGGATTTGTTACAATTCCCTGCATTCTGGTAACAAAAACCAAGTGAAATACTCATAAAGAGCAACCCTCTCCCCCAAAATGAATCTCATTTAGAAGTTTTTCAGTAGAAACTGTTACATTTCCAAGCTTAAAGGAACCCTTTGTTGAAACTTTTTTTTTCCCTCATTTGTGAAGAATAAAAAGTGGATAAAAACCCTGTCTGGGGCGTAGCAGTTAAAATTTCATTATGAATTTGAACAAAATCACAAACCTTCCAGAGAAACCAGCAATATCTGGTGTGTTGTTTAATCTGAAAAAGTTGGCATGTTTTTCAAGCTTTCCATTGTCTTTTCATTGTGTAAATAAGAAAACAAGACCCAAACCAAACTCCAAAGGAAGTTTGAGAAACTGTGTAATGTAAATCCAGAAGAAAACTTTGTTACCACTTATAGAAGTTGAAGCTGTTTGGGTTTTTTTTCTAGCTACTAACAAGCAACTGACTAATTTTGAATAAGGTATTCTGGTGGAATGGATCTTGATTTCTAATCTTGGCTATACTTCGCTTAGTAGACGTATGCTCTAAAATATAAAGTATCTCTATGTGTGTCCTGCAGGGCTAGTACTGTTTCTTGTTCTCACACAAAATTCTTTATAATTCCTAGTCATGAAAAGTTAAAAATATCTAAAGTTGTGTTGCTGACCACAGGGTATTGAACCTCTCTAAATGCTTGCTCACAGTATTAGATTAAACACAGAATATCTCAGATTGGTATGGTGATCCATGCATTGTATTCTACTAGCTCACTCTTCACCTTGGGTTTGGCAGGTGCTTGGTGAATTCAGGTCACATGGACCTGGCAGTGCCCAACAAGTCCATTGATTTGACAGTGTGTTGCCCACAACTTTTTCAGAATGAGCCATTTGAAGGGCATTGGGTCCTTAAATTACGCTTGTTAGAACACAGCTAGGAATAAAACCATATGAGAGAGGTTTAAACAGAGCATGAATAGATACATAGAAACATAGAACAGTTAGGGTTGGAAAAGACCTTAAGATCATCTAGTTCCAATACATCGCCTTGTTCACTTCCTTGCAGATGGGCCCTTGCCTCCACATGGTTGGTCCACATGGTTTTGGTGACTTCCTGTGCTGTGCCAGCCCGTGGCAGCCTGAGGACATTGCCATCTGCGAGCCCTGGCAGTCTTGCTCCCTACTGGTTTGTTTCCTCAGGAGTCTCCCAGTGTCTCCAAGGACAGGTTGTCATTCTTCCTTTCCTGCCTCCCCATAGAGATGACCCTTCTTTCACAGGAAGATCACTTCTCCCTCTTCCAGGTCAACAGCAGCCATCTTCTTTGCTACCTAACTATAGCTAATTATTGTGCATGAATTGCACAATAAGCCGTGAGCAGACAAAGCTGTCCATCACATGGAGTGTCAGAAGTATTCCCAAAGGGTGTGTCTTCTTTTCCTCCCTATTCCACTATTATTTCATTGTTCATTAATTCCAGCAGACTGTGAGGCTGTATGTAGGAAAGGAGGCCAGTTACACTGGCTTCTCATTGCACGCTGTGAGACACAAGTATTCAGTCACAGTCCAGTTTGAAACCAGCACTAACAAAATCTGTCCTTTTGCAGCAGCCTGAACAGCTGATAGTGAATAATGTGAGCCCACCTCATGTTTGGACAAGAATAGTTTTCACACTATGAGACTGCAAGGTTTCCAAGAGAATATAACCCCAAATTACTTTTTGCTTTTAAAGAAGAAAGAATAAAGTGAACTTCTCAATTAGCAGCACTAGCAGACCCATTAGCCCAAAGTCAGCTCAGCCCTGGCAGAAGAAGATTGTTCTTGGTTACTTTCACACCCAGCCCTTTGCAAGGACTTTTTCCTTTGCAAGGAACATGTGAATGTTCATGCTTACCATAACAAATGTCAAGTGTTCAAGCATCTGCTTTTAGTAATGTGAAAAATATCCTATGTGTAGTGTAAATGCTAACGCACACACACTTGCCAGATGTCCATTAACAGGTTCACTTTTAGGGAAACAGCATTTGGTTATACAGGAAATACAGGTCAGGAAACAGGGATTTCGTAGCTTCGGTTCTAGATGGATTACTCAAGTGCAGCTTCCATTGGTGCTCTGCCAGGTGTCTCAGGTCTCAAACTCCACCTGAAAACCTACTGTGGTGGCTCCCACATTATCTCTCTTCCTGTCTTCCTGCTAAAATAATACCGGAATAAGCTCAGGATTGTTTATTAGAGGAGTAAATATGTGGACTAGTATTGCTACCAGATCCAGTAGTCCTGTTTTGTGTCATATATTTCTTCTTAAATCCCTTATGCAAATAATTTTAATTTTCAAAATTTCCTATTCTTTTAAATAAGAGTGTGTGTATGGTTTATACATATATATGTGTGTGTATATATGTAATGGAATTTATTTTTCCACCACTTTTAGTTGTTTGGCCCTGAAAATTCGTAATATACCCCTAGTAGCATTTTCTAAATATTTTAAAGCACAATTTATTCTGTTCCTATTTACACCCATGAATTACTCATTAGTTAACACATCTTTCCTCCTGTAGGCAAACAGCAGTGGTTGCCACACTGATTTAAAATGAAAGCTGTCAAGATAAAGGTGGGGTTCATTAATGAATGACTACTGTGATATTGCACTGCAGGCACTGGAAGCTTGGTTAAGGGTGGCTTTTAACAAATATTTGTCACATTTACCAGAACTGCATAGGCACAAATGAAAGCAGAGATAAACCTCACCTCATCTGCAGATCAGCTTTTTTCTTTATAACAGTATGTAATACTTACCTAATACCTTTAATTTCAAGCATTAACAATTATTCCATCTTCATAGCTGTCTTGCTAATATAAGAGCATTGTCAAAATGGTGCTGGAGATGCTAGGCTGACTGCCCAGGATTTGTCTCTAACACAGACAAAATACTGTCTTACTAATACATCACATACTTAGTTCCATATTTCAGTGTGAAGAAAAATCTTGATAGCAAATAGTCTGAGGTCTGAATCTCTGCAGACATTATCTTGTGATAGTGGCCACAGGACACTGACTACAGGGTCATGCTGCAGGCTGTCTGCTCCCTTTGTAGGAAAAGAATCTGAACAGAAGACAGCAGCTGAAATGTCCAGCATCTTCAGTTATGTCAAATTTGTGATCTATTGTTATTTAGGTCACAAAGAAAAGATGACAAAGGTGACAAAAGATGAGGAGAGGAGATGTGGGTTCACCTTATTTTTGGTCAATAGTTTTAATTCACTCTTCCAACAACACTTCTTTGTGAGCCTGCATCCTTCCCTCACTTTCAGGCAGAGTTAGGGATAGGAAGTATATATCTAGGATAGGCTGGACTATACTTCCTTGAAGGCTATTTGAAGAATTCAGGTAAAGAACAACAACTCTTTCTCTTCCCTTTTTCTCTACCAGCATGTAAATCACTTGCGCTCACCTATGTGACTCTCTATTGACTACCAAGATTTCAACAGGTAAAGAAAAAGATAAAAAAATAAAAGCCTGTATTCTGTCTAGGTCCTAGTGAAATCAGTTCTCATATATACATTTTCTAATCTCAATATAGAAAGGAGTAATACCTTTTCTGCAAAAAGCCTGCACAATATCTTCCACTCCCTCCTGCAACCATGGTACTTAGGAATTTTGTATAAAGACACAGACAGGACTGGTGGATATTCTTGTCTCCATGATCCTAAGGAGTTTACAAAGAAAATACATAGAGTTTTAATCAATATTGGCCTTTCTGCCATAGGAAACCTGCTCTGTCTCCTCTAAAAGCCCCCTTCTTTATCTTCAATATCACTGCTCCAAAGCTGTTCTACTACCCACATGTTTAAATGTCAGGGACTAGGACTCAAATGGCCTGAGATCTTTGTTTATCATGTTTAACTGAGAGAAGGAGGAGCTTTTTAAGTACTCCTCAGAGCAAATGCACCTTTAATCTGCATGTTATCACAGTAATATAATGCGATATCAGTGCTTATGCACTTGCAAAAAGCCCCAAAATATTTCTTTAAAGGGAAGATCCCGGAGATGCATCTCAGGCATCTTTCTGTGCTGAAGAAGGAGGAGAAAAAAAGGAGTCGAAGTTTCTTTTACAGTTACAGCAGTTTAGAATTTCACATAACCACCTTCCTTCAGGGCCCAGGAATGTAAGAGAAACACCAAGAGCATGTGGTGGCCCTGTCAGATTGTGCCACTGTGGAGGAGAATAAAACTCTGCAGAGCCAGCAAAGCAATGCAGGAGGCTCTCCAAGGCAGATCTGCCACTTCAACTTTCCTGAGGCCTTTGTCACTGTTAGCAGTGCTAAGAGCTATTCAACTCCTCTTCAAGATCACAGGAGCTCTGGAGTAATTTTCCTGCAACTGCAGTACTATGGAAATCACTTGAATTACAGTTTTCCAGGAGAAAATAACTCTGGTTTAATATTTCTGCACTTATACAATATCCACACAGTTAATTAAATGTACCTGCAATGCAAAAGCTCATCATTTGTGTTGCTATAAAACATTATAAATCGTACTTATGGCTGTACTTTATGCCTTCATTCACCCTCCACTCCTCTCCCCACATACAGATCCCTCTTCTTCATCCTGTTAATAATTTCAGGTGTCTTAAAAGAATGTTCTAGGATTTAAAATAGTACAAAATGGGAAGCTCTCCTATTTCAATAACTTCTATACTAAATGTATGATTAAAAAGTTTTCATTTAAGTAGTCCCTTACAAGTCTTAACTACACAATGATTCATACAGAGGTGAAATTAATAGGGTATTTCTGGTTAATCCTTCACTTCAGTTTTCACATGTCAGAAATGGGCAAGTGAATTTATCTTCAAAAGTCCTAATTAATAAATAGAGCAATGCAAGGGTGCAGGTAATTATGCCTCTTTGTAACATCAGGACCTTGCTTTTTAGAAGCTATGGATTTAGAAATATAATCTTACAAATAGAGACTTTGGTGAAACAAAGTAACCTCTTTCTTCTTCAATCTAAGTCCAAAATCCAACCAAATACTCATAACCTTAAAAGACCTTGGCCTGGAAACACTGAATGGTCCCAGGAAGCCCTCATGGATTTGGCTGTGACAGAAGATGTGAAGAGTCACAATTAACAACCATGATACTTTCTGCTTTATTGCCTAATCTGAAATTACCTGGATCCTTCACATACTGGACATGGGCTCTGTAGGCAGGGACCCTCAGGGTTTCTAGCTCTCCTGTGGGTTGCTTAAAACCACAGGAGGACTTTCAGCTGGTTTTAAATAGCATTGGTTGGGGGGTTTATGGCTAACTGAGCATTGATCATGGCAAAGCATCAACACTTTTTTTATTCAGATATGTTTAAATACAGATATGTGTAAGTTACATTAAAACAGCCAGCTGCAAGGGGCATTGTATGTCCTCTTGATGGAGCTGGAACAACCTTAGAGGAACATGGGGTCAGTTCAATCAAACTGTGTCATACAAGTATAGCATCTGTACAAAGTAGCAGAGTAACATGCTGACATGGTGTAAGATGGCTCCTGCCCATGAAAGCCACTTGCTCAGAGAAGAGTCCCTGATGCCAAGGCATGTGGCAAGTACCAGGGCATGGGGCAAGAGCACTGGGGTGCTGCGATTGGATGAGGAATTTCATGCCTGGCTGCCCATGTTGTGTTTGCTCTCTGAAGTGAAGATTTCTATCTTCTGAGTCAGAAGGCTGGTATCTTTCACATTTGCAACCCCAGCAAGAAGTATATATCTAGAGCATAAATGGCGTTATAATACTACCATTTATATTACAAATGTCTGAGCAAGTAGCAGTGTATAGGCTTTATTTTGAGCCTGGCATTGAAAGTTGGGGTTCTTTGTTTATTATTCACCTTTCATAGAATCATAGGATAGCCCAGGTGGGAAGGAGCCTTGAAAGATCATCTGGTCCAACCTTCTGTGGGAAGGGAGCCTAGATGAGATTATCTAGCATCCTGTGCAATCACAGCTTGGAAATCGCCTGCAATGGGGACTCTAGCATGTCTCTGTGGATGTTCTTCCAGTGATTGATTGTTTTTACTATAAAAAAATTTCCTCTTTATGTCAAAAGGAAACTGTCCTGGGTTCAGCACTCATCCACCCTGTTGCTCATGGATATATAGGTATAGCAGTTGTGGTCCCTATCCCCATGTTCATTAACTCAAAGCATGATTCACTGAGTAAGCTAAACTGCTTCTGAAGATTTATGCTTTCTCTCGGTGGCATATGCCATTTATAATAGACATTTATAATAAACATCTATAATAGAATCCTGAGGATCTTTGTTCTACAAAGGCTCTGTCACTTTTTAAGAACCTACCTCCTCTGTTTAAGCAATGTGGGTTTCAACAGGATGTTGATTTTATATACATTTAAGAGCTTTCATTATGTGAAATAAATGCAATTAAACATGTGTTCCCTGCAAAATATTATGGGCCAACTGGTTTCAATTATTTCAGTTCATAGGAAAGCCACCATAGCTGAAACACTTTGTAAAACTTATTTAACTGGATCACTGGGTCACAGCAGTTAGTATTACTAATTGTAAAATTAGCTTATTGTAAAATAACTGAATTTTGATCAAAATCATTTGCTGAAGGCACTGTTTATAGAAAGCAAGAGGTGAGGAAAATTAACAGGTTGCATAATTGAAAATTTATGTTTACTCTCCATGGATAATGGCATTTATAAGACACCTGTTTTGCCTGTGGGTTTCTCTCTCCAGGTGTTTTTGAATTGCAGTTTTATTTCCAGGCTCCTCATAACTGACAGTATTTACTAAAACAAAACCTGGTTTGATCAAACTGTTTAGACGTTTTGTGAGGAAAATCTCATTTAATCAGCAGGATTCTACAAGTCAAGCTTATTTTTGGAGTCTTAAAAGACAGTATACGCAATTTCCTGACTGTTGAAACTCCGGACTATGCATCAATTTTTATCAGAGTTCTATCTTGATATAGATTTTTTTTTTCTGTAGGATGTCTAAAATAGCCACAAAACACAAATCTAGACAGGACCCAGCACAGAGCAGCACAGAGCACGTTGAGCATTACTTACAAAGGAGTTCATGAAAGTTAACCGGGAAGAGCAGGTTCTCATATGTTATACAGAAATACATGTGACACTTCTCAAAAGGTCTATACCACCTGTAGGAAAATTTCCAGTAAGAAAATACAAACAGATCAAAAAAATTGGAAAGCTTTAATGGCCCTGCAACTCTCATTTGCACTTATCCTCATTGTAGGAGATAGTCTCGGGGGGGGAAGAGGCAAGAATACATTTCCACTGTAGAGATCTTGCTGTTCTAGGCCCTGGGATTGGCAAACGTGTGTTACGTATCATTTTCTAGAAGATGCAGGAAGGACTCTGTGTATGGACATGAGTAACGGGGGCACCCCTGCCTCTTTCCTTGTTCACTACTGCACAGTGTCTCAACTCCAGCAGGACAGATGGCTGGACCTTCTGGGTGGGACGTACTCCAGGGGTGTGAGAGAAGGAAGCTCGGATATGCCCCAATCAGCCAGGCTGACCTCAGCTATTCTATAAAAGACGGGCAAATGTTTTTCTTGAACAGCATGTTGTCCAAGAAGATGAACATGATCTGAGCACACAAAATGGGTGCTCTGAACTGCTTAGATACCTCCCTGCTCATCTCTGAGGTACAGTGCAGCTTTGGTGCCTCTCACCACCTTTCTCCTCCAATCAAAGCCCTGCTCAGCATTCATGGCAGGCTCTGCTCAGCTTCTTCCATACTTCATACTCTGAAAGGGAGACATCTGTTGGTTTAAAACTCCTTCAGGGCTGGGATGTTGGTTAAGAATAAGTAGTGTGAGTTGAATTTGAATGTGAAATGGAGTTGAATTTCTAAACAGCTTTGAGAATCTGTGCTTGAGCTCATAAAACACAATTAATTAGTGACTAACTGGAGACTCTCTAGGGCTCTTCCATCCTTGAGGTTTCAATATGACATCTCCTTAGCCCATACTGCATGCTCTGAAGTCATCATTATGTCAAGGAAGGAAGCAGACACATTTACTAGCTCTTTGATCTAGCATAATTCCATGCAAATTGTAGTACACATGTTATTGTATCTTGGAAGGGAGGAGCAGAACTGAATACTACCAGACCTTAAGCGCTGAAAGTTGTTAGGGCACGGCTTAACCTCTCCTTGTCTGGTGAGCTGTGGCACCCAGTATAGATTGCTAAGGTTGATGGGAATTCATTAAAACCATTGGAATGTCATTAACACTTTTACTAAGGATTATTTCCCTTTAAGTGTCCAAATACAGCACTCCAAGCCAGTACTTGAGCAAATTAGAAGCAGCAATTCCAGGAAAGAGGTATTTGTGAATGATATAATGCTATAAGCGTCAACAGATGTCATTTCTTATAATAACGCATGTAGCTCTAATTTGGCACTTCTTGCCATCAGGAGGAAGTTCTTGCAGAGCAGATGCCACTTCAAATCCTATCTTTCATGCGTGCCTGTGCCCTGTTAAAACTGGCATGCCACTTTAGAAGCAGGCATGGTGCCATTAGAGCAGATGGTCATGAGCACACATCATGTTACAACACTGGTGTTTCTAGAAATGTGGATGCTGAAACTGAAGTACTACCCAGGAACATCTAAATCTTCCTAATGAGGAAAATTCCCCCCAAGTATCTTGATACATGTCACTAATGCTTTAGTGGTGCTAGAAAATGGATGTTATCTGTATCTTCCTTCTCGTTGTTAGGCAACCACTGGTGATTCCAAAGGCCGTTCTGGCAGCTGAGTTTACTGGAATGTAGATGTGTCCTTGTCAAAAATGCCATCAATGGTTGGTGTTACTTTGACAGCTCTACAGTGCCTGGGAATTGTTGCAGTACGGATAACTACTGTGCTGGGCAACAAGGGGAAGGAGTGAACCTTGGACCTGCATTTATCTATCTCCTCCATAAGACAGTGTATGACTGCCGAATACCTAAAGTAAAGTTGTGCAGATTTGGTTGTGAATGATCTTTGGACAATACGGCTCCAAGTGGTGTCAGGAGCTGGCCCTTTCAGAAGGCAGATGCACACTGATGTCTCAAGCCCATTTCATAATGTCTGCATAGTTCAGATATCTTTGGCAACACTCCAATAACCATATGTTATCCTTCCTGACAACATTGTGATTGATCAGCAAAATACTATGCTGTCTTCACTCTATACCCTATGGGGCTTTAATTAGCCAGCTATACAAATAAGCTCAGCTAGCCAAGCAGCTGTACAATCCACCAGTGGTAGGCAAAGCCACCACCAACGTATGGTGGGATTTTATTGCATAATGAAACACTCATCTTGCATGGTAGAGATGTAAACTTTCACCAGAGTTCAAATGAAATGTGTTGCATCATTCCAAAGTGTGGCATTGTCAGCAAGTTGTCTGCAACTCTCGCTAACACATACAGATGTTTTACTTTGTGCTAAAGTTTCATCTTGAACAATGAGGGCTGTAACACCTCAGTAAGGAGCAGCACATGACTCCACTCAAGTAAGAAAACCATTTAGATGCATCCTAAAATGTGTATTTTAACTGATGAGGTGAAATGAGTAAGTTAGCATTGACGCAAGGAGTTGCATCAGCAGAAGGGTCTATTTCTACTATTTTTTATGTATGAAGGACAATGAAGATGGGTTTGTGCCACAGAAATTAATTTAGATTTCAAAAATCCCAAAACATGTAAAGGAAGGAGTTTCAATTCTGCTTGGCAGAGGCAAAACATCTCCACTTCTTTTGCATCCACTGTGTTGCAGGCGAAGCTAAGCTAAGTGGCCTTCTTTGCCATGGGTTGGGGGCACCAGTTGCGTTGATGAGCTGGGAAGAGCCTGGAAGCCACGCTAAGCCCAGTCTCCTTATGCCTCACCCTGCTCTTCACACAATATCTGTGGTTTACTGCCCTCACTCTCTCATGAAAAGCTGCTACAGTTAGCCTGAGTGGTGTCAGGGTGAGCCAGCCTACATCACTTGTCCAGCTTTTATTTAGCAATGGAGAAACAGCATGATAGACCAAGCCTAAGCTAAAAGCCACGTCTGCAAGGGCATCCTGACTTGAGTAGGGTTGCCAAGGCTGCCCTGGAAGTGCAGCTGCCAGCTGACTTAGGAAAGCACAGCCTGAAGAGGTGATTCTGTCTCTTTACCTCTGTGTTTTGCTTGCCTGGATTACCTGAAAGCGCAGAACCCTGCCCATGGCTGCAGAAGCAGTCATGGGCAACTGGAGGTGAAGAAGGAGCCTGCTAGCACCACTGAACAGTGGTGTTTTTGCAGCCCTTGTAGTGATGGTGAACTTTGCAGGTTTCCCACCCTTCCAGTGTCCCAACAACTGTCTGCATGCCCAGATAACTCCTTTGAAATAGATATGTTACAGGGCACTATTGCTCAAACACTTTGTCTGAGCCAAAAAAATGCAATAGGAAAAAATGCTATAGGGTAATTAAGCTAGGTTTAAGCATTGGATAAACATCAATCCTTAAACCTCTTTTTGTTTTGAACAGAAAAGAAACCTATCATTAGTTTGTCCCTGATATGTTCCATATTTAGCTTCTTGTATCAGGAAATACCAGGTACTGGCTCTCAGCAAAGACAAAAAAACCCCAACAAATTAGCTGGCTAGTAATCTTGCCTACTGTCATAACACCATAATAGCATGGTAACCCTTCAGGTCTAATGATCACATTGTACCACATGTCAGCTAGAGCCACAGAGCTGTGCATTCAGTTGTGTCTCTTGATAATTACGCTGTGAAATGTTACACTGAAATATACAGTGTTGGACTTTAAAACAGTAACCCTTAAAATTGTGAAATAAAAACTCAGCTGACAGTTGTAAATCTTGTAATCAATCTAGAAAAATTACAACCTTATAAATAAAAATCAGAAATAAAGAGTGGACATTAACTGAAGGATGGGCAAATGCTCCAATTTAGTGAAAAGTGCATCTTGTGTTTTTTTGTTTTGAACATCACATAGTTATTCACAAGAGTTTAGGTGTTTCCTTTATCAGATCATTACCCGTGGCAGTGATATTAAGTTTCATTTTGTGTTTGTATTTGTGATTGAAAACTGAGGTACAGAAGCACAGACTCATCAAATTCAAAGGAATAATACATCCCAATGTCTTGCAGGTGAGAAAAAGTCATTCCAGTGTCATTCATCATCAGACTTTCCTGCTTGCTTTCTCTGTCTATCTCTGCTATTCCTTTGCTGTGTGAGTTTGGAAAGCAGTTCAACTCCTTCCTTGTTGAGTTTTGTGACTTCAAAGTGCTTTAGAAATGTGAAGTGGGATCTCTGCTACACCAACTAGACATACCTTCTTTGTCATTAAACTTGGTTCCAAGTAGTGGCTAACGATCCTTAAGATCGAAAGGGTTTGCTATTACCGTGGCTAAATGTTTATGCTTCAGTGATCATTCATGATGCCAGCATGTTTCCAGTGTCTCGGGTGTGATTACAGCTGAGGCAGGGAGCTGCCTGCTCCAGGCCTGCTGCCAGCACAGTGAATGCTTGACCTGCTCTGAAGAGCTGGAAACACTTCGTTTTGAGAGGCTTCATGTAGCAGGCCAGAAGACGGGAAGCTGCAGAAGCAGCGCACTCGTGCTTTAATAATTTTTTGGGGCCTGTTTCTCAGCAAAACAGAGACGCCCTGGCATCGTCAGACAAGCTGTTTTTTCTAGAAATGAAGCGAGCTCTTCAACAGAAGGAGATTTTATTGCCCTTGAGTGCAGGCAGAAATCTGTGGCTGTGGGGCTCCAGAAAGCAGCCCTTCCTACTGCTGCCTCCCCTCAGATCAAGACCTGACATACAACACAGCTTAATTAATTTCTTGTCAAATGCAGAATTGCCCTACCCATACTCCTGCTAGTTTTACAATAATATGTAATATCATACCATATTTCTATGCCTTTTTCATAAGTCATGTAAATAATTTCAGAAAAGGGACACATACAAAAGAGACAAACTCCTAGTGACACATAGAAGAGAGCCTTCCTTGTCCTAGAGCAAGGAGACCCTGAAATCAGCTACTGCAGGGCAGGGACAGAGGGTAAAGAGGATGGTAGAAGATATGGAGAGAGGACGGCTTGAGCCATTTGGGAGCTAGTGGGATTTTGGTCATGGTTTTTTTTGAAAACATAGCCTACAAGACATTGCTAGCCCTGGCTACTGCATGCCTTTACTGGCAGAATAGCATAGGGGATGAGTGGGTGCAGCTGGGACTCTCCAAAGTAATTGCAAGTCTTCAAACAACTTTCCTCTTCCTTGTATCTTTTTTCACAAGTAAAAGAATAGGATTCCTTGGGGCTCATAGTGAGATGATAAAAGTGAGACTGAAGGCCTTTAGCTCCAGTGGATTGTTAACTGTCTGTTAAAAGCTCTACTGCAAAGTCAGCGGTGCTGCTGCTCATAGAGCACAGAGTCTGCAAAGACACAGGGTATTTTATGTAGGAGCACCCAAGTGACTTGCCAGGTGCTTCAAAGGTAAGCAAGGACTCCCCTCTAGGTAGAATGCGTAAGTAGAGGAGTAGGAGGGAGGAGGTACAATACAATAGAGGATGTGATGGCCTGGAAGCTGTTCGCATGGTTTTGGCACAGGTTTTTACTGAAAAGTAAGAACAGGTATTCTGGGAGGGCAGATGATACTGTCTCACCTGCTGCAGATAAGAGTGGAAGACATTATCTCATAATGGATAACAAGTACCGTCTGATGAATAATCTTATTTAATGAATAATCTAAATTAATTCCTCCAAGTAAATGAAAACCTTTATTTTCCTCTTCAATCATGAGGAATCAAATGCAATCATGCATTTTCCTGGATCTTTAATTTAATTTGCTCTTTGAATGCTATTTGAAAAGTGGAATACACCACTATGGGTAGCAAGGTGGTGATCACCTTGCCCTGCTTCTGGGGAACTAGAGGTTGTCCTAGTGATATCCATGGAAGCAGCAAACATTTGGGTTTGGGGATATATTATACATGCACATGGTGTTGTACCCCACTGTCCCTTTCCAAACTCCATCCCTGAGTGAAGAACAAAGTCTTTTATGTTGAATATTGACTTATCTCAGCAAATCCTGGAGATACTGATATCACTATGGATAGCTGCCAGGCACCCACCCAGAAGCTCTTACTACCTTTCCTCAGCAGGTTGAGGGAGAAAATGAGGTGCAAAAGCTCATGGCTAGAGAGAAAAACAAGGAAATCCTTTACCAGCAGCTGTCACAGACAAACCAGATTCAATGTGATGAAAATTATTTATTTCCAATTAAAATAGAGTTAAATGGTGACAAAGAAAAAAAACCCCAAACAACTAAACCAGCTTCCCATACACCCCTTTTTCCCAGGTTCAGCTTCACTTCTTCCTTCCCAGTTCCTTCATCTCCTCCATTGAGCAGTGGCAGGGGACATGGGGAAGTGCAGTTGCAGTCAGTTCATAATAGCTCCTCTCCACCACTTTTCTTCCTTCTCACACTATTCCGTGCTCCAGCATGGGTCTTTATCACAGGCTGCAGTCCCTCATGGGGTCCTCTCCAGAGGCCATAGCTTCTGCCAGAAGTCTGCTCCTGAGAGGGCTTTCCATAGGCTGCAGCTTCCTTCAGGACACATCCACTCGCTCTCTTGTGGGGCCCTCCAGTGAGTGGCTCCACCATTGTCCTCTCCACAAGCAGCAGGGAAATACTTGCTTTACCATGGTCTTCCCTGGGCTCTGCAGGAGCACCTCCTTCCCATCCTTCTTCTCTGACCCTGGTGTTTGCAGGGGTGTTTCTCACACTTTTTTGCTCACTCCTCACTGCAGGGCAGCTTTGCCCTGAAGCAGTATTTTCTCCTGATGCAGGACCTCCCTGCATCTCTCAACACCTTGCCACACACACCCATACAGCAATGCACCTTGCCCCCTTGAGTCCATTTTTTACTGAAAGATCAAAAGCTGAATTGCCTTTTTTCTTCTTTTTTGAAGGGGTTTGTCCAGCCACAGCATGAGGTGCATGACCAGCTCTCCAGGCGTTTCTGATTCAGGAAGCCTGATGAGGCCATGTTTGTCAGCTTTCACCCCACACACTCATTTCCCTATTAGAAGACCTCTTATCCTGTGTTTCAGACAGCAAAAGTGTTCATAGCTGGCAGCACTTCATCTTCAATACCTAGAAAAGCTTTTTATCTTCTTTTTTTAATAAGAGGTTATGTTACTCCTCAGGACACCTCTTTTTTCAACACAGAAATTGCTTCCATTTAGCCAGATTTGTGAGTTCAAATGTTCTCCATATAATAGATTTCACCATAGAGAATAAAGGGCTTCCTTTGAAGAGCACTTGAATGGCATTTATCTGTGAAAAATAGGAATAATTTGCTCATCAAGGTTAGTATCTGTAATTTAAACTTATAAGCTGAGGAAAAAAAAAGAATTTTCTACAAGCAATGCTACCCAAACCAACTGGGTAGGCACATATTTGAGACCACTTCAGGAGTAACTTCAGGAGTACAATGCAGACAGGCTGAGGTGAATACACACGCTGTAACTTCTCCCTATCACCTAGTAGGGGTGTCCTCCTGTACCACTGCAGAGGAGACTGGGTCAGGCAGGGCTTGATTTTCTGCTGATGTGACTTTACTGAAGTCAGCAGGATTTTGTCAGCAGATAATTCAGAACATAATCTTAAATGCTTGTTAAAGAGGTGAAAAAAATATGTGCACTTTGGATATAAAACAATGGGGAGTTGTTATGTGCAGAGCAGTGTAAACATGAGAAATGCTTCAGGTTTTTCTGTTCTTGTGTAGAGTACAGTACACTCTTTTGATTGAATTTTTAATGTCACTTGACAAAGGTCAAATGTGTTTGTAGAAGTCCATGTATACTGCAGACACGTTCTTTAAATTAAAACTTATGTGCGAGCAGCCTTAAATACACAGCAAAACTTGCAGGTGTTTTGTCAGAGCCAAAAGGTATATTTTTCCTTTATCAGAAAAGAGGATTTTCTTTTCCAACTTACACTTTTTTTCTAATGGATTTTCGATAAGAAAGGCAAAATGAAATCTCTACTTTATTTGCACACATTTAAGAAGCCTACATCTTAAAAATACTAGAGACTTGGATAAGCCAATTATTTAAATAATGTTATCACTTTCCTGCAGGCAATACCTAAATAGTTTTGGATTGTATCTTTTTAAAATAATGGGAATAAAAATTATAGCCCTTTAAAATAAAATCCTCTGTATTTCTTCCCATTATCTCTACTCATTTTTTTCAAATGAAATGTTCATCCTTCTGCAAATGTTCAAGTCCAGACGCTATAATCTTTTGCTCCTTTTAGGCTTTCTACTCGATAGATAAAGAAGACAGTCCTTCTTTGCCTTTTCCCAACATTAAAAAAAGATTGGTTTCTTTATATCTACAAGGAGCCTACATGTCATTGTTCCCCTACAGCAAATGCAGGAGGAAACCAAATCCATTAGAGGTTTTGAAAGAGGTCAATATAAACTGGAAGGCTTGGCAGCCTGAGGTTCATTATAAGAATTTGATTAAAGTGGATGTGAGAGTAAAGGCAGATGTTTTGTTTGTTCGTTTTTCATTTTATTATTCGAATGCCTGAGTGTTGTCCAAGGGCTGTTTGTGGGAAATTCCATCTGGGTAGGAGAATTTGGTGCCTTGCACCACTGGGCCAGTCTATTGCCCATTACTTAACAACCAGCAACTCCCAAGTGTTAGGGTAACTGTGTAGGGTGGCTCCTGGACCAGCTGCAAAGCCAAAACCAGCTTGTCCACCCAGATACTTGAAATTCCTTGGTTTCCTTATGAGCCTTGCAGCCAGATACCTTTATGGAGCTAGAACAAAAGCAGGTATTAAGCTCCTGCTGGAGTCAGACTCCAACAGCTGCCAAGACTTAATGTTTAAGTCAGTTGCTAGGAATTCATTATTTCTGCATAACCATTTGTACTGGAGAAAGTTCAAGTAACTCAGCCCAAGCTGCAATGAGAATATGTCTTTGTAGATTATAATTGCTGATACAAGCTCAGTTGTATGTCACAGTTCACATGCATTTTTTATGAACTTATAATTAGAGCAGTTTTGGTTTCCTGCAGGTTCCAGCTTTGGAAATGAAGAGCAAACCACTCCTAAGGCACCTGCACCTTCTAAAGATGTCCCCAAGGGGAGCAGCAAGAGCACAGCACAGGTATCGAGCAACACAGCCACTCCACGCAGGAGCTTACTTCCAGCACCAAAAACTTCCACAGCACCTGCTGGTAAGTGCTCAAAACTTGAAACACCACCTGCCAAGAAATGCAAAAAACTCATTATGATGCTATTTTACTGCTTACTTGCTTAAATTTTATTCTTGGGCACGTTGCCCTTGTGCTGATTAGGCTCTCTTTGCTGTAGTGTCTTTCAAATACATTCAACAACACAGCTATAATCTCATTTTGTGAACTGTCTGGAGGTGAAGGCATTTAGTGTCTCTTAACTACACGCGCCAGGGATTTAGTGTATATATTATTGATTCTCACAAAACAGCTTTTGAAAGCATTGCACTGAATTAGAGACCAAAGCATTCCATTGAGCAGATGACTCATTGCTAGGTATGCTTGCAAGGGTGGAAATACTGTGCCCTGAATTTAAGCAATTTGTGGTGTTTTCGCTCAGGCAGGGAGGAGACAAATAAATGAAGAAAAAATACTCCAGGTACTGTTTCCAAATTGTTTCCTTGCCTAAGCCCTCCTTCAGCTCAATCCAGCTATGTCTCAAATCAGCCAGCAATAATTCATAGCATCTCACAGAGGAAAGTTTACAGTTTTCTGTCAAATGCAGGACTTTTTGTTGAAATACATGTGCATCTGTCCACCATCTCCCGCTCACGCTTGTTTCAAGCTGCCCCTTCCATAGTCCGGCACTTGGAGGTGGTGTATGAACTCAAGGTTCCCCTTGGCAAGGATGTAGGGGTGTATCTTCTTGGGTAGGACTCAGCACTTTTGAGAGAGTAAAGAGGAGTTCGTGTTGCCTGCCCTTGAGGGCTGCTAACACTGACCTATTTGCCTGCCCATTCAGTGGGGAGAGGTGAGGGTGCCTGTGACAGTGAACATCTATTACACACTCAGCACTGGCAATGTGGAGACTTGAGTTTGGGTGTAATGGATGAGTTAAAGCTATTCAATCATTGTGACTTGCATGCGGGGTCAATATGATTAGTGGTCATAATGACAAGCTTAAAAGCATGGCTGTAGATACTTGCCTGGTAGCAGATGTCATGTCCTCACCCCACCTGGCTTCAAGCACCTTCCTTACAACTACTGGACAGTGTTTCCCTATGCTGTCCTGGCTCCTGTTTGTCCCATTGCCTTTCTGTCTAATTTGGACCTAGGCTTATCTTTCTGCCCTGGCGTGGCATCTGGGCGTTCATCAGCCAAGATCTCAGAGTTTCCTGAGGACCCTCATGAAAGGCATGACTAAAAAGTTCTTCAGGGCCCAAGAGGTATGCTGTAACCACAGCAAGCTTTTCCACACTACAGTCTCTATACATCTGCGTGTTCATTCCTGCTTCCTCATGCCCCAGGAGATTCATACTTCAAGGTCCTCAAGGGAAAGGAGCATTAGTGATAATCTAAAACAGCAGTAATTTTTAAAAACATAATTAGAGGAACTTACTGGTGAGAAGCCTGTGCCTGAACTGGTCATTGAACTCTTGCACGTGGCTACCAAAGTCGATATTGCATGTTTCCATGTGGAGGGGAAGAAGAATGTGGTTTCAAAATTTATATTCCTAGAAAGCACTTCATAGATCACTAAGAAAATGGGGTGCATGAGGTGTAACATAATATTTCAGTGAGTGAAACATACTCCACTGTGTTTGTGTAACAGTGGTGAGGTGAATTTATTTGACTTAAACAGTACCTGGATTTGTTCCACCAGTGATCTGACACAAAGTAATTCTTCAAAGCCAGCATGTTTTTCAGGGAGCTTTTCTATTGCTACTAGTAAGATGGAACCTTAGAGCTGTAAGAACCTGAAAGCGCCTGAATCTTTCTTCACTTCTGCAGTTTTCATGGCTCTACATATTTTCTCATAGAAACAACCTCTAGTTCCACTTTCATGAATCTCTCTTTTTTTTCCACTGCCTTATTGTTTTCCATTTCTATTGTCCCCTCTCTCCTAAGATTCTCCTTTAGGATTTTTAAGTGCTTTTCTACTTCTGTCCCTAAAATACTGTAGCTTCATGTCTGGCTTTTTAGAGGGAACATTATGCAGAAAGACAAATCAGATTGTTTGACTCTGCATTTTTCTTTATAAAGACAGTTTGGATAGGCCTCTCATGGTCTTGAGCAAAGGGTTGCGTATGTCTGTACAGAATAGTAAGGATTTCAGAGAGTGCTTCAATAAGAGTACAGAAATTCCATCAAGTTCAGATTAGATTTAACATTTAGATTTCAAAATAACGAATTCTGCATAAGTCACCATCCTTATCCAATCTGGCTCTTATTCATCAGAGTGTTTCATCTCTATGTATGTCCTGCTGGCTCTGATAACACACACTGCAAATGAAATGGGGAAGGAAAAAGCCAGTACAAAATAAGAGACAAAGACTTTATGCATTACTAGTTCTGGACCCCCAGTTTCAAGATAGTTTAACCTGGTGTGGTGGGATGACCTTGGCTGGACACTAGGTGCCCTCCAAGCTTCTCTATCACTCCTCAGCTGGACAGGGGCAGAAAAATACAATGCAAGGCGGATTGGTTGCTATAAGTACAGCGTTGTTCGTCTCATATTCTCACTCCTCTCTCTCAGCTGCTGCTGCACAGCATTTTTCCCCCTTCTTAACTATGTTATCCCAGAGGCCCTACCAGTATCACTGACAGGCTCAGCCTTGGCCAGCTGTCTTTGGAACTGGCTGGCACTGGCTCTCTCAGACATGGGGGAAGCTTCCAGCAGCTTCTCACACAAGCCACGACAGTAGCCCACCCCTGCCTAAATCTTGCCATGCAAACCCAATACGCCTGGTTAACTTATCATATGAAGAAAATGACTTACTGCTATAATCAGTGCCTTAGAGAATCTGGCAGGGAAGATGAAGCTAGCACTGTTTGCCTTACGTAGTCCAGCTAAGTGAAGGACAAGGGAGGAGAAGGATGTGGTTTTTTGTCCAACACAGTCAGGAGTGTCTCTTACTGTCAGAAAACTGTTTACTTCACTCACTCTGTGAAACAGACCCTACCTATGAACAGAAAAATTGATAAAAGGTGATACTTTTTTGTTTATTTCTTTTTTTTTGTTTTTTCTTTTTTTTTATCTTTGCTTTTGAGCTTCCTTTTTCTCTTCTGGTCCCCAGCTAAGTTATGTCTTTTCAGGCTACAGCACTATTTGGTTAGTATCATGCTTGCCCCTAGACTTTTCCAGCAAAAGCCTTTTTTTTTTCCCAGCTAGTGGCATTGGCATGATAAGCTTCAAAGGGCTACTTCAAGTTTCTGCAGAGGAGCTCTTCTGGCCTCTGGGCCTCTTTTGTCACAGGCAAGAAGATCTGGGTCTTTTACTACTTGTGCAGCCTCACAGGAGTCAGCCCTTGCCATGGAGGCTTCTGGTTTGAAACGCTCAAATGAGCTGGAACCATGGTGTTTGATATGCAATAATGCTAATGTGGAGCACAAGATCTATCATAGGCAAGACTAATTGAATGGTTCAGGCTGTCATCTTTGATTTTCCACATGCTCCAAATCTCAGACCCATGCAGAAGAGCAGAAATTACAACTTAATGCAAAACAATACAGATCGGGCAGTAGGTACCGAGAAAGAGTGTTTGTCATTACATCAGGGGGTAAGTACTGAAGGGACAAATAATTACTGAGGCCTGCAGAAAGCTAAAGTTAACTTTTAATTTGGAATTTTAATCTAGGAAATTATTTATTTTTTTAAAATGAAAGACTCATTTTTGCTGGATTTTATTGCCTCTGGAGATGAAGCTGAACAATAAATGGCCATAAAGAACTGTGAGGAGTTCTCCAAATTTCTTCCTGTTAAATAGCCTTCATTTGCTCCTTGTCCTGAGGTTGTTAATAGATGTTTTCTGTTTCATCAGTTAGTCTCAGCTGTAGTTTCCTTCAGAACATTTGTTATTGTCTTTGTATGACCCTACAGTAACCATGTCTGTTTCTGTGGGTGCACACAAAGGGAAACTCTACCCATGCTTCAAGTTGGCCAAAAGTGAACGCGTGAGTGGGAAGTTGTAAAGTGCAGTTAATATCATGCTGTGTCTGAGTTTATAGGCCTGTGGGAGACAAAGCAGTATAGCTTCTGAACTGGATTTTCTTCCTGCTAGGCTGTGTAGTGTGGTGTTCAGTCCTTGTCTCTGTGGGTGCATGGGTACACGTAGGTATGCCTGATGCAAGAAATGCTGTGTTCAGGCTTACATTGGAAAGCAGTCAGATTTGTTCTTCTCATTGCAAGGCTGTTAGTCTGACTCTGATCATATTTCCTAATCTTTATCACAGCCAAGTGCAAAACAGGAGGCAGGTTTAAATCCAACAGCCCACCATGGAATTTCCACACCAGGGATGTGATTTGCTCACACGCTTGCTTATGCAAGCCAGAGTAGCAGAGAGACAGGAGGGATGCTGCTAGAACATGTTAGATCCATCACAACTGGAAAACAATTGAAATTACTCTCTATCGCTTTGAGGGGCTCCGGTCACCTTCCCAGCCTCCTCCCAGCAAGGCACCTCTGGATGTACCAACAAAGACTGGATGTAGCAGTGTATGAAGCCCATTTCCACTATCTTACTGAACTCATGGTCTCATCTTGATAGGGAAACTCAGCCAGGTGAGGTAAAACTTGCCTGCTTTATTCTGGAAGGAATTCAAACACATGAAGTAGGGGTATCTGGCTCTGTTATGTAAACAGTCAGACATAGATCCTGAACAGGCAAGTATAGGAAGTTGCTGTTATTACATACAACTAACAGAAGCAAAACCAACTATGTTAGTCCAGTGCTCTGATTTAATTTTTATATGAGCCAAGGTAGCAGCAGATGTATCTGGGGTCAAATCATGACTTTTTCAAAATCATGGTTCCTCATAATGCTCAGTATCCGTTGGAAGCAAAAGCAAAAATAAATCAAATCAGTGATAAAGACAAGGGGTTTTAGCAACTGTAATACTGCCTCTCTTACAATAATATGCCAAGTGCAAGGTCCTACACCTGGGTCGGAGCAATCCCAGGCACAGCTACAGGCTGGGCAGAGAAGAGATTCAG
>WYDI02004030.1:0-82282 GCA_009867235.2 Psittacus erithacus | reverse complement strand
AACTGGGGTTATATTTCCCTTTTTCCAGTCATTGGGAACTTCACCTGACTGCCATGATTTTTCAAATAGAATGGACAATGGCTTAGCAACTTCATTCGCCAGCTCCTTCAGGACCCGCGGATGGATTTCATAAGGTCCCATGGACTTGTGCACGTTCAGGTTCTTAAGATGGTCTTGAACCTGATCCTCTCCTACAGCGGGCCCAAGGTCTTCACTCTCACAGTCCCTGCGTCTGCCTTCCAAGACTTGAGTGGTGTGGTCAGAGCATTTGCTGGTGAAGACTGAGGCAAATAAGCCATTAAGAACCTCGGCCTTCTCCAAATCCAGGGTAGCCAGTTCTCCTGATAACTTCCGAAGGGGGCCTACGTTGTCCCTAGTCTGTCTTTTATTCGCTACGTACCTAAAGAATCCCTTCCTGTTGCCTTTAACATCCTTAGCCAAGTTTAATTCTAACTGGGCCTTAGCTTTCCTAACCTGGTCCCTAGCTTCCCGGACAGCATCCCTGTATTGATATACTGCAGCTCATTCTATGGGACTGACTAATGTTGCTTTTCTCTTTTGCTTTTAGTAATGTTTCTTATTTCATAGGCTTATTATTGTTAACCTTTTTCATGGCTGGCATTGGTGTTTTAGAGATAACAGAAGAAATGGGGGCAGGATGACTCCAGTTACTGCCTCTCGCACCCTAGTGACAGTTGGAAACTCCTTTCAAGTAAACAAGTGTTACTTTTAAAAAGTTAAGAGTAATCCAAGCTTGTAACATGCAGCTTGGAAAGCAAACAGGTATTAGTTCAGCTGATAAGCACATGGTGTAGACAAGTGAGAGGAGGAGACTAAATGGGCTCTCATATGATGCAAATGGGCTGGATGGTTAGGAGGTGTGTATGTGTATGTGTGTAGGCCAGGGCCAGAGCTGAATGAGAAGCTATAAAATGTACTCTTCAGAAGTACATTTTGATTAAAAAAGCAGGTGATTCGAAAGGCTAATCTGATTACTGATCGGACATCACCAGATAACACATCACACTGGGTAGCAGGCGCAATACAGGACTTGCCTTAAGTCTGACTCCTTCCTCAGAACAATAAAAAAGTCCCCCTCCCCCTGTTCGTCATCTCTTCCACTTCAGATCACAGTAAGTGGCAGTAGAATCAGTCCCTTGCATACAACAGCTCCCCAGAAGCAGGAAGCTATGCACGCAGGCATCAGGGAAAATTATCTCTGAAGCTGTCACTGCAACAGAAGGAAGCACGATGAAAATCTAGGATGATGCAAAAGAAAGCTCAGAAGGAAGAAAGCTTGTTTTTACCTGCTCAGAATCCAGCAGATCAGCTAAAACTGAGCATATGAACAGCCGTAACTATAAAGGAGGAAGCTCTTAGTATTTGCTTTAGCAATAGCTAGGTTAAAGCCTTTAGAAGGCAAATGCCCAAGCACAGACCTGTCTCTCCCTGCAAGCTACGCACTGGGCACATGCACTGCTCCATGATAAGATTAGCACTGTGTGTTCTCTCAGCACTAACGTTCTTTCTCTTCTCATCTTAAATTATTATCATATAACAAAAATGACCCCAAGCACTGTTATTGTTAACAAGCCAAAGTCCAGAGGACTTTAGAGCTCTTGCCCTAATCCACCGCTTCTGTTCATGCTCTGCAGTTCACCTTGGCAAGTTCTGCTGCTGTTGGAGCCAGCCAGCTCTGAAATGGAGGAGCTGGCACTGAAGGTGGGAGGGTGAGGGATTTCCTTTGTTGATTCCATACGGCCAGGCTGTAGAAACTGGGATCTCTCAAACCGAGAGAGAGATGGTGTCTGGAGGATGTTGGAAAGATCTTTCTGATTGGCACTGAAGGCTTGCAAAGAATTGGCAGTGAATGAGGCTCAAATAGAGTTACTGTGATTAAATATAGTGCTATGTGTGACTGGGTTGCAGCACTTCCAGGAAAAGTGTCTAATGAAACTGGGCGACATTCAAGACAGGGTTCATGAGCCTGGTCAGGGCTGGAACAAAGGCAAGGCATGCTATCTGCAGAGCTTCAGCACTGGGAGCCTAGGAGCTTCAAGAAAGATGCTGCAACGGCACATACAGCTGCGTGAACCACTGCAGCTGGTAAAATGACACTGGTGATTTTATTTCCACCTCAGCCCCCTGCTGAATACATTCTTTTCTGCCTATAAAAAACGCCAATATCAGAATCATAATTGACAGCTTCTGAGATAGTGCCAGAAAACGAGTATTTAACTTTTATACTCATAAGCAACACTAAGGGAATGTTAATGAAGAACAGAAAGAAAATATTTGGTTTAATTTCACAGCCAGGAAAAGAACCTTTTCCTCTGAACTGTTCAGCTACTCTCCCAACACTTATGCGCCCTGCAACCAATGCTGGCCTGTCTGTCTCCTTCCCTCAGCTCCAACCAGGAGGGTCTTCCTATGAAGCTAACCTGCTCCAGCACCTGGGCTCTCCTCTTATGTCCCTCAGAGGAAATTCGGATCTGAGACTTCTGAGATCTTAAGACGGGCAGGTATGACAAAAGTGCCAAATAATTCAGGTATAAAGAAGAGATTTTGAATACTGCATGGATTCGTGAGATCTAGAAATTGTGAAAAGGGATCACTGTACTAAGTTTGTTGTTAGAAATAGTGGTGATAGTAATTAAGAAACAACTCAGCCTGAGAGACTGACCTCTAAGGGAGGCTGAAGAGATGAGAGGTCTGAGAAGATGAAAACGATGCTGATATCTATTCACATGGCACAAATCATATCATTCAAGAAAACACACTGAAGTTTAAAGGCTGCTTACATTTGTCTTCTTTTAAAATGGAATATACATATATTTAATTTCAGTAAGTCAGAATGTTTAATTTCTCATTTGGAATTGTTAATCAGGAAGACGTGATACAATCTGCAAAATCTCAAGAGTGCTAAGATATGAAGGGCCTCTAGCAGTGGTACAGGTAACTAAGTTTGTTATGCTCTTCTATACATTCTGCAGTAGAAAATCTGATTGTTCTTTTGGCAAGGGGCCCTGCCTGTTCGTCTTCAAAGATGACCTGTTTTAAATTTTAAAATAAATATTATTTGAAGTTGCAGATAATTTTATTTTACTAGAGCACATAATACCACTGTGTGTTCTTCGTTACATACAGCAATTGGTTTTGCTAACATACTACTGTATTGAAAACTGGTGTGATTTTTTATGCCTTATTCAAAAGATGAAAATACTAAAGGCAGGTACTTAGCTGATGTTAACTGAGATGACAGATCCTGGGGACCTACATTAACATCTTGGCATATTAACAATCTGGATTTTTTTGACTGATGTAGTAAAAGAGGGGAATTTGGCTTTTTTTTTTTTTACTCATTATTAGCATTTCTCACCAATTCCCATGAGTAATTATGAGAAACAATGTCTGTGAGAGTCCTCCACGGAATTCTTACTAGTTGACAGGTGAAAGAGAATGTTGTATTGGAAGGATTGTGGGGTTAGGGGTTCCCCATTTATCTGGTGCTGGACAGAATCAAACCCCCCACACAACTGTTTGGGGAGCATTCCACACTGAAGTAGAACTACCCTGTGGAGCTAAAAAATGCCCTAGGTTTTTAGTACCTCTAGCTACTCTAATCTGAAACTTTTATTATACCCAGCTCACAGGTGATTTATGTAGTTGAACAGAAATTACCACCCCAATCTTAAATCCTTGATAGTTTCAAACAGAATTTTAAATATAACCATTCCCAATGCCATTAATCCACATATGCTCACACATGCGGTTCTAGCTAATAGATCAAATATTCTTCTCCCTCAAGAAACTGCCAAAACTGAAGCCACCAAGAAAGTCCTAAGAGAGAAAAGCACACCCCTGATTTCTGAGATTTAATCCTGACGTTATGTTACAAGCTATTAGATCAAACAGGGAAAAACATGACTGTACACAGGTAGCTGGTTTACTGTACGTACAGCAGGTATAGCAGCAAAATAGTATTTAAGGTATCTGATCAGTGCTCATGTAAAGGCTTTGCTAATTTATATGCACAATTTGGAGTTCTGGGAAGTTGCTGCTGTTGTCCACGTTGAAGTGTAACTTTGGCTTTGATCAATTACAGTATTCAAGTCTCCAACTCTAATAAAACAACACGAAGAAAATCTCGCTCTTGGTGATACTATTAATCTGTAGTAATTTAATTTCAGAAGGCCTGTATATTTTTTCTAGGAAGCATTCAATTAAAATAAGGCAATAATCAAATTAAATCCACTGACAACTTATAACAGCGTGTTTTCCCTAGCACTGAGTAACACTTGTGTGCTACTTTGGTCTAATGAGGAACTGAAAAAAGACTATTCATATAGTACTTTCACAAGAAAAAAGGTATGAGCTTCCCATGGATTCCTCAATCACACCATTACCATGAGCTGCCTGCCAGTTTAGCAGTCATGCGTTAGATGATGGGCATTTTAAGGCATTAACTCTGGGCAATTTTCTCTAAATTCTTTTAAGGACAAATCTCCTTAAGCTCATAATATCTTAACACTTCCAAGAACAAAAGCCTTACATACAAAGAGAGCAGGGTTAATGTAGTCTGTGTCAACTACATTTATGACAACAGTGAGTTGTATGAGACCCCAGGAGAAAACAGATTACACATCTGCTTATTTTCCTAACGTGAAGTAGAGACATGCTGTTGCAGGCTTACTTTGCCATGCTCCCATCAACTCCGACTGGGGCTTCATATGGCTGTAACTGCAAGCTATTAAGCCTTGCTAGGGGCTAAGATCAACCAGTTCAGTGTCACTAATGCCACACCAGGACTCTACAGACTATACAGGGAAAAAGAGCTCCCATCCACATGCCACAGGCAGGGATACCTTCTACTAGACCAGGTTGCTCAAAGCTCCGTTCAACCTGGCCTTGGGCGCTGCTATGAGCATGTACGCAAACATGCCCTTGATCTCTGATCTTGCAAACCATTCCTCCCAGTGCTTACCCCTTGCCTTTGCAAATCCTCTGCCTGAAGAGCTGCTGTACAACATCCACACTGCGATGTGCCTTCCAGCTCAGAAAAGGGCTCAGATACATGGCCTGCTCCTGCAAATGACAGCGGCCACTCCCAAAGAAGAGAACAGCAAGAGAAAGCCTTCTGTCTTAGAAGTTATTGATGACCATATCCCAAATCTCAGAAATTTGAACAGCTAGAGTCCTGCATCCAGCTCTGGAGCAACAACAGAAGAGGGATGTAGAGCTGTTGGAGCGATTCCAGAGGCCACAGAGATGCTCCAAGGGCTGGAGCAGCTCTGCTCTGGAGACAGGCTGAGAGCTGGGCTGGCTCAGCCTGAAGAAGAGAAGGTTCCAGGGAGACCTTAGGGTATGACTGGTGCGAAAAAAAGATCATTGCAAAGATATACCATGAAGGCTCTTTCAGGGAAATAAAGCAAACACAGAAAAGTAATCTCCCCCCAAATCAATCCATATTTCTAAAAAAAAGGAGATAGAAGTCTTAAGGAAAGACATGCCTGCCAGCGTTCAAGGCTTCTTTGTAGCATGAGGGAACAAAGCAAGAAGAAACCCTTTTTTATCATAACCTATTGCTATTTAAAAATTACAGTATTAAGGTAGTGTGTTCTACGTAAGTCTGTCTAAGAAGAACACATACAGGAAGGATTGTGTTTGATTATATAAAAGTAGTGAGGGATGACATTGCACCCATCCACATCAGCACAACGTAAAGGATTTGAAATCAATGCTTTGGTTTTTAATGAGATGCAGAGAGTTTGTGCATAGTTAGTCAGAAGTATTGTACTTTGCATAAATGCTTTACAAATGGGGACACAGTAATTACAGTACTGGGAAATGGCTACTATCTATCTGCTCTGCACTTCACAGGCTAAATAGGAATTTCATGCATACTGAATACACTTGTGTTAGCTCAATTCATGTTTTTCAATATGATTTTATAAGGTAAGAATAAGATAAATTCTAAATTGCTGTTCAAATGTTACATCTATTTTATCATGAGCTACGTTTTTAATAAAACGCAACTTTACTTGAAGCATACATAATGTTTGCATGATCTGTGGCAGGAAATCGTCACTTTAGGAATTTCTAATTTGCTTATTTCTTAGGAAACCTTCTTTTGATGTATTCTGCAGATTGATGTGGTTTCAGAGTATTTATACAGATATAAAAGTGTTTCTGTGGTTGCGTATTTGCTCCTTTTGAGAAGATTTCTGTATAGTTTGCAATATATTTTCATATAGTTTGCAAAAATAAGTTTAGGATTTATCTGCAGTTTAAAAAACTCATTTCAAATCTTTGATACAACACACTTCCAATTTTTATTGTGGCACAGATTATGCTAATTTGCTTCACAAAGAGGATGCAAACTGATTCTAGAGTAGGGATTGCAGCTGACAGCACCTAGGCTTCTGCTTTAAATCAAAAGGATTATGGGTTTTTAGTCTCATGGATGGACATTGATTACTCAGGGGTTTTTGGATTAATGGGGAGATTCCCACTGGGCATTTCCTGGTGATGCATTTGGGTATGATACTGAACCACTGTTGTGTCCCCATTAGTGTCATACATCTTTTTCATTTACTGACAAGCTGCCAACATTTTGTTAAGATGTCACCAGGACCTTGGAATATGATTAAAGTGGAGTTTTTTGATTAAGCTCTTTCCAGTTCATGATATCCATGTGTTTATGTCAAGTGAGTCTGCAGCCAGTCAGTACTTGCCTATCCAGCTGGATAGGACTGCATATCCAGTACATTCACTGGGAACAGGAGAGATGCACACTCAGATGCTGCTTACAGGCTGTAATTAAACCTACAAGGATGGAGATGGTCCCACACAGATGGTGCTAGGGGACTGCCATGGCAAGCAGTATCCTCCTCTCCTATGGAGACAGGCTGAGAGAGCTGGGATGGTTCAGCCTGGTGACAAGGCGTCTCTGGGAAGACCTTGGAGCAACTTCCAGAGTCTAGAGGGGCTGACAAGAAACCTGGAGAGGAGCTTTTGACAAGGGCCGGTAGGGACAGGACAAGGGGGAATGGCTTTAAACTGACAGAGGGGAGATTGAGATTAGACAGTAAATTCTTCCCTGTGAGGGTGCTGAGGCGCTGGCACAGGGTGCCCAGAGAAGCTGTGGCTGCCCCATCCCTGGCAGTGTTCAAGGCGAGGCTGGACAAGCTTGGAGCAACCTGCTCTAGTGGAAGGTGTCCTTGCCTGTTGCAGCGAGTTGGAACTGGATGAGCTTTAAGGTCTCTTCCAACCCAAATCAGCCTGTGATTCCGTGTTCCCTGCCTTCACTTGAACAAACAGGTTCTGCTAGGAGAACCAAATGGAAACAGCTTTTGTACCTGGGAGAAAAGCTGTAGCAGAAAACCCACCTTCAGAGGTAAGGCAAGAAACCTCCAGGAAAATTTTCCCACCTAACATCAGTGGAATGAAAACAAATGAAGCAGATACTTAACAGACCACTTGGTACACATGAATGCTTTTCACATCACAGACTCAAAGGAAAAATAAATATTTAGTCCTTATAGCTTTAACAAAAAATGAAGAGGTCCATGAGGAGAGAAGGTGGAAAACTAAATTCCAGGGAACATGAGTAGTTGGTCACTTTCAAAAGTAGTAATTTTTTTAAATGTGTGAACACAACATGAATATTTCAATTCCCAGGACTATTCTGCCAGTACTTTTTATGGCGAGTGATGAAATGTTCCAGCTTGGCTACAATTGTTCTATACTGTTGCAATGGGATTCTGTACTTTAACTTGAAATGGGACTGTATCCTAGTTTTGACAGCATGCTTTACTATCAATAGCTGGCTTTGAAATGATGTCACAACCTCTGTAAATTATATAAATCCACATATGAGAAAAAGACAGTGTCACTGTTCTCTAACCTGAAACAATGTCATTTTCTGTGTTTCAGCACATCGTTGCAGCTCATCCTGAGCTGAAAGTTTGGATGCATCCTCTTAGGCGTGTCACTACTGTAGGATACATCCTGTGCAGCACAGAGGAGGGCAGCAGGATCTACCCCCTTTATTTCGTGGCTCAAAACTGGCATCTCATTAAGTCAAAAGCAAAATTCCCAGTCACGATTAGTCAGGATTAAGCCAAACTTCCCCATCCTGTTTTTTCTGGCCTTTATTCCTTTTCCTTAAAGTTGTATAATATAATACCTTTAAACCAAGAAGAACTTTCTGGATGAAAATATCAAGCTTACTAACTTGATAGTTTAACTTCTAGTAAAAAAACTATAGATTTTTTTCTTTCAGGGGGCAAAATATTCCTGCTTGAATCTTTCTTTTTTCCTTTTTTTATAAAAACCTACAAAAACATCCCCTCAAATTAATGCTCTTTCAATTGCGTATCTAGCAAATGCCCCCCTCAGCAAATGTTCTTTGTGCTGGCTGTAGCTGTACAGCATACTGCCCGTGTTGTAGCAGGATACATATTTAAACAGGCTGCTACTTTACACACACATGTTCAAAAGATTTTTATCTAATCAAATTTTAAATAGGAAATTACTTGTCTGACCTCACATCAGAAAGCTATTCCTTTCCTTGCTGCTCCAGATTGGATTATTAGGACTTTACTACATCAACAGTGTGCTTGAGTCACCAGTCTTAATTTTGGGCTATAAATATCCAATGATGATTTATTACTTGGCAGTTTCAATACTGCAATGGCAAGTTTACTTTAATCTCTTTAATTTGAGATGAACAGCAAACAGTTTTGAAAGCTGAGAGTTTTTGAGGTTCTTTGTGCAAATAATGGCTAAGCCTTGGGCATGCGCTTTTCACCCCCTTCATCAGCTGACTTCAACCTACTTTCTAGTGATTCAAAGGGGTTTTCATTGCCCATACTGATCTTTATGTATTAACTGCTGACTGTGCACAATGATTCAATGGGATATGGGCCAAGATTGTGATTTTGATAATGTTTAATGACTTTTACAACTAAATGGAATAAAGTCTGAGGGAGCAGTTATTATCCTCATATGCTACTTGGGTTGTCACTGCTTAACGTTCATGCTTCATCTGGAATTCAGATGAGAGTTTACGATCTGCAGAGTGCCAGAAATCATACTATCTCCTTATTCAAAAGTAGTTGTTTGCTCACCAGAATATATCATCATGGAGAACTATGACAAAGACCCTCAGAAATCCATAATGTAGAGACTTCACTCTGCATATTCACACTCCACACATGCCATACGAATGAGTTTCTAACTTCACTGTTCTGCATGTTACATCCAGTTCCTGGGTTTGGGTCTAGCAGATGGCCTCCCTGAGTCAGTACAACACCCTAAAACACCTCTGAAAGATGTTAACTCCCCTGCCCATCCTGGCAAATGTTACATTTAAGGGAAACTTAACTGCTTTCAGGATTAAGAGACAGAAATAAACACTCTTAATATCCAATAGACAGGAGACACTGTGGGATAAATCAGATGCAAAATCACCTGCTGAGGAATAATGTGCCTAATCTCTGAACCCTTTTCAAGGAAGGTTTTGAACTACATGCAAGATCATCAGCTGGTTTAAGTTCTTGTAAGTACTTTGATCTCAAGGCAGCCAGATCTAGCCCTACAAATTCATGATCCTGCTGATATGTCACATACTTCAGCCTGAAGTTGTATTCTTCTTGTAGTAAATTGAGTACAGAGCAAAGAGCATTTGTACTGCGCTCTCTGCTACTACAAAACTAAACTGTGCTTTCTTTCAGGGTATTGTTTTGATCCTAAATCTCTCAGCTGAGACATTCTGATGGCTTATCTGTTGGCTTCAGGCACAACACCACTCTCTTAAGGAGTATCATTATACCTTAAAATGGACAATCAAGGAATAGAAAACCTCACATTGTATGCCTGGTGTACTCAAGGCATTTTCTCCCTGCAAGCAAAGACAAAACACTCCAAGAAACATTGGTTCAAGAGAGGCAGGGAGGGAAAACAAACCAAAGCAATTCTTTTCCTCTTTTAAAAGAACAGCGGCCGCTTAGGCTTTCCTCATGAATCCCAAAACAAGAGAAGGTGGCAGCAGGATGAAACAGAAACTATATTCATTTGGCAGTGACTTTCGGTTTAATTTCCACTGCGAAACAGCTGTGCTACCTGCCTTTCACTTGTATACAATGACAGATGACAGAGGGTTTCTTAAAGCTTTTACAGTTGCATGAATTCATAGCCTTACCTTAATTAATCTGGAATAATTTACCTTTGTAATAAACAAAGTCTTCCAGATATCCCCACAAGCAAACATGTTGCCCCTCACAGCTAGAGCTCTGGATATTACTAAAATCCTAAAACGAAGTAGCATGGCAAATGCTTTAAACCAACATGGGGTTTAAAGGGCACAACAGTTCTCTGTACTTGGTTGTCACTTCCCATGGCAGAGGGGTTGGAACTGGATGAGCTTTAAGATCTCTTCCAACCCAAACCTTTTCAGTATTCTAGGATTTAGTTCCTCATTCTCCTGCTTTCACTGGTGAGTTGGCAAGGGCTCAAGAGGAGGAGGAGAGGGACACAGAGGTGCCAGCACTGTCACTTAGCTGGGACCAGGTAAGTGTTCCCTTGTGTGGCATGAATAACTCACAGGTGAATGTTTTCCTTAGTCTTGCAGGATTGTTTCAGTAACACACAGTGTAATGGCATTAGCATTTTAAACTGCGCTTCCATTAAGTTATATGAGTTATCTATTTTGAAGTAATTTAAAGGACCTTTCACTATTAACTCCTCTGAATTAATTTTGACTTTATGGCATTTTGGGGGCAAACTGCATTAGCCTTCACATTTTATCCTATCACTACTTGGCATGATCAAGATATTAGAGCTCTTAAGTGAATTTCTTCTCAGGATGATCTAAATCACACAGCTCATGAGGAGGATCAGTTTTGCTCTCCATTTAGCTTGGCTTCTAAACTCTTGGTGCCAGCCTGATACTTGCACATGACTTTCACAGAAGCAGGCACTATGAGTGTGGAGTCAAAGCATCTACATGCAGACTGCTCTTGGCCTGGAGCAAGAAGTACTTTCTGCTTCATGTGTTTAGTAAGGCAATTTTTCTTGGAGGCTTGTCTTGTAGTTTTAGCCATCACATACCAAGCTGCCTCCTTTCATTCACACTCTTTGTGGTCTATGTCGTTCTTATTTGCGACCATTCAGCTTTGTGACATTTTTGTTTAAAAGAAGTCCATTTTAATAAAACATGGGAAATGATGGTGAGCAGGAATTCACTGGAAAATGAGATCAGTGACTTTTCAACTTAAGGCTGTTTTCAAAACCTATCTCAGAAATATATGTACACATGCAGTTGCTCCTGTGGAACTTAACTAGATAAAATATTGCTTACAAAGTTAGTAAAAATGGTTCTGCTGAAATAAGTGCATTCAAAGGACACAGATTGCTGGTAATGTTTTCAATAGGAAGCTGGTAAAAGCACATTACCCTTCAGTGATCTACAATGCTGACTGCTTATACAGAACTACTGCAAACAGTTAAGCTCCAAATGTCTATCTTTATCCCTCTAATGTTTAATTTCTCATTGTGGAACAGTACATTGGAAGGCTTTATACCCTAAGCAACTACAATGCTTTTACATTTTAATTTGGTCTAAACAATGCTAAAATGATCAAAGATACGCTGTAATTTACATTTCTCTGGTGAAATGGTAAAATTGCACTTCCACAATTACCTTTTTACCTCTTTGAAGGTAACAGAGATAGTACTATAGTTGTTCAGACACAGAGCTGGCACTCAGGCTGTTATTCCTCTAGCTGGTGCTCTCATTAGCATTAGGAGAAACTCCAGCAGGGCATGTGTTTATCTGGTCATGCAGAAAGTCATTTATACCATTTGGCAAAACCTCCTGTCTTGCATGGATCCGAGCTGGTGATACTGGGAATGTTCTCACCTCAGGTCTAGGCATGAACATCTGAAGGAACTGAGATCCCTTTCGTTTATGCCTCAAACTGCCATGTAAATGCTGCAGTGGAGGAAGGATTAGGAATGATTATACTCCTCATATGCATTTCAGTTTAAATTACACTGGGTAATGAAGGACACTAAAATTACACGTAATAAATTATCCCTGTGTTGGTAGATTATAAAATAGATTTAATCAGGGACAGAAAGGTGGGAAAACCTCTTTCTTGCTTTCTGCCTCCCTCTCCCTTCCTCTCTCCCTCTCATTCTCTTTTTCACTTTCTTCCCTTCTTTCTTTCTCTTTTTGTCTTTCTCTCTTCTTCCCTTCTTTCCTTCCTTCCTTCTTCCTTTCTCTCCTCCCTCTCTCTCTCCCCCCTTCCTATTTCTTTCTCTTTCTTTTCCTGTCCTTTCTTCCCTTATTCTTCCTTTTTCCATCCCTCTACAATGCTCTCTCTTCCTCTCCCCTTCTCAAAAGCCCCCTCTCAGCTGTTCTCGGATCCTATTTGCACAGAACAGAGGCTGCAGGAAATGTCCCTGTCACCCAGATAAACTTTTATGCATGAGATAGAAGTGTGACAACACCAGGAGTTCCATGTAACTCATCTCAGGATCAGATCCTACCAGTTCAGTTAGCATCAATCAAAATCTGCACTTTTCACCCTGATTATTTAGGTTTCTCTGGTTTTCTTTGCCCTCAAGTATCTTCCAAAACTGTTTCTGTACAACAGAAGCCAAAGCCAGAATGTGCAGCCAGGCTGTGGAACCACCACCCTTTTCTCCCTCCCTACACATGCTGAAGTCCCTCAGCCACAGTTTGCTCATGCTCCCCTTGACAGGGGCTACTCTTTACCTACCACCCTAAATGACAAATATAAGGTTTTGAAACCATTGTGTTTTCTTAAAAGTCAACCTTAGGTAAAGGCTTAAACTGTTACTCTGCTGTACTGTGGATAGAATGAGGCATTTATACTAAGGGCAATGAAGGAATTTATAGGCTTTCTATAAACAGAGCTGCAGGTAAAATGTCTCATGCAAGTAAGGGTGTAGAAAAATGGCTCTGCAAGGCAGTGGAATGGGGATGAGGCATGACGGATATGCTTCTCTAGGCAGGAAGATGGGAGACACTGAAAATGCACTATTTCTGTGAGCTAGGATCATCTGTGAGGAAAGTGAAGACGCGGTGATGAGGAGCTGATGAGCATGGCTGAGTGCCAGCCGATATTATGAACTCAGAATATTGATGTTTTGTACTAATAATTACAAAATCAGCAGCTGTACAATTGCATATTTGGATAAATATAAATGTAAGCGCATCCTGTAGCATGGTGAATGGAAATGAAGTATGATTAAAATGACAGCTTATACAGTAATATTGATGCCTAGAAAAGGCAGACAAATTGGGAGAATGATAACATAAAAAAGGATAAAAGAATCAGAATATTGATATTCAAAAAGAAAAAATGATAATGAAAACATTCATGAGCTGTGAGAAAAATACATTAACTTTCCAAAGCTCTGAGAGCAGATACAGATTAGACAGAAGGCATTAAGAAAACAGACATTTTACTTGTCTGCACTTATAAAGGCATTCTGGGGCAAAACAGCATCCTTCTCATACACCCTGAAGAAGAAATATACAACCAGGATAATCTCTTCTGATAGCGTGGCTACAGCAGAAAGGTGCACTGAAGCTGTGCAGTGTCTAAACAGTCAAGAAGAAAGCCAAAGGTTGGAATCTGTCATCTGAAAGTGCTAACAAAGTAAATTTGTTGCAGGTTGCCACTCTGGCACTGAAATGTGACAATAAGCAAGATATTGAACAGAAAGAGATGTCTGAAATCAGAAAGTTATTATTAAAGGGAGGGATCTTCATGAAAGAATTAGGAAGAAGTACAGAAGAAAACAGTTATTGGGATTAGATAAGTGTTTGGCAAAAATCACAGTAACAAAGCACATTTGACACACAGTCATGTTCCAAGTCTCGCTGGGATGACAAAGGATGTGTTTGTTTACTGAATGCCTGCACAGACTGATAGGATTTTAAAGTATTGTTTAAAATCTGCTTTGTCTAAGAGTCAGCACTGGTCAGGCACTTCATGTTATTCCATGGAGACCCGCTGCTTTTGGGATGGGGACAAAGCAGAAGCCTATGTGTGTGCGGAGCAAACAGGCGGCCAGGGGAAAGGTAAAATCCATGCCTCTGTTTCCAAACGATCTAAAGTTTCAAGGCATGTCAGGAGTGGGGTTAATATTTCTGCCCCATATAGGGGCTGAAGTTTTTGACCAATGTATACATTATATCTACAAAGGGGAGAACAATGCTAATAATACACTGACGTCTTAGCTGTTGCTCAGTAGCACTTACCTGGATCAAGGACTTTTCAGGTTCTCATGCTCTGCCAGTGAGGAGAGGCACAAGGAACCGGGAGGGAGCTGAGACAGGACACCTGACCCAAACTAACCAAAGGTTAGACTAACATATATGTTTTCCTTAACCTGTACTGTTTATCTGCCTTGCCAGCAAGAGGACAGCTGTAGTCCAGTACTAGCTACATTCCTTATGACTTTGCACGATGCTGTATCAGGCTCCTCTAGAAAGAAGCTTGGATTAACTTCTGTCTTACACTGCCTATGAAAAACATACAGCTTCATCTAAAATGTAGTGATACATGCTAGTGAGAAGCCCAAAACACCTGTGTCCTTCCCACCCACAGACAGATGTGCATATGGACCCATGTCAATTGGAGGTGTCCACACAAGCTCTCTCCAACATATTCCACAAATTCCACAAAGCCTAGAGCTCCATAGAGCTGACTTTGGGCTTGCACTAAACCCCAGTCTCTGTGGGCTAAATGTTTCCTCTAAACTTTGTTTCATGGCTAATCACCTGATGATTTCTCTGAATAAAGATCTAATGTTGGGTTGTTGCTGCTGGGGTGGGACTTCATCACAGCATACAGCTGTGCAGCACAGCTGGGAATGGGAAATCTCCTACACTAACTTCCTTCCCATTGAACAGACTGAAAAATTTTTCCTTTTCTCTGCACCGCAGAGGGGCAGGATGCAATGTGAATCTGTTGTCTTTCCATGAATGGCAGGATGCTAATCCCTCTCCTACTAAATATTCTTGTGGCTTGATCCTGCAGGGCACTGAGCAATTCCTGCTCTTTCCACCACCACCACCACTCTTTCCCGTCTAGTAAGGGTTTAAGAATAAGCATTTACATTGGTGAACACATGTGATCGAAGCTCCTGTAAGAATGCGCTTAGATGAACACACAATGCTAAGCAAAGTTGACTGGGATGCTGCTTTGCCCTTCTCCCTAGAAACCTGCAGGAGTGAAGCAGTGCAACTTGCAGAGCAACTTCCCTGTTCATGCTCAGGATTTATATGGTTTGCTTTCCTCTTCTTAAATCTCTCCATCTTTGTTCCAAGATGATTAACAGATGTTGTCATTATAAAGTTGGTACTTGCCAACAAAGAACACATGGGTCTGCTTGAGAAACAGCGCTGTTTCCACAGCTTGCCCCAAGAAGAGATGCTTGTGGTAACTGGGAAAGCCTGTGAGAATAATCTGGATAAACACATGAAACAGAATAGAAAATTAAGCCCATTTTGATAAAGTGGTATGCAGTGACCTTTTTAGATAACAATGAATTTGGCAAGCAAAGACTTATTTGTAACAAAGGGAAACAAAAAAACCTCAGCAGCAAATAACAGCCACTTATTTGAATTGAAGACACAAAATAAACGATTAACTGATAAGCAGAAATGATTCTCAAAGGCTGGAAGGTGACCAACGAAAGAATGGGATTTTACTATCCACTGTAAAATGAGCTGGAATACATGGCCAACAATTGCCAACCCCCCCAAAAAACTGGGGAAAAGGATATCTGGCTGGGATATACAAGTACAGAATCACCTCTGTGTTTACCTACCAGGTAGACACTGTAATCTAAAAGCAAGGAGCCAGCAATTTGGAAAAGCAAACTGAGAAGATGGCCATGTACCTGTCTGCGGAGATCCTTTAACAGTTATGAACAGAAATGTGTTGAAGATGTTTAGCTAGAAACTGATGAAACTCCCTGCAATTCACTACTAGTGAAAAGGCAATCTTTTTTCCTGGCAGGTGCAAAGGAATGAGCGTTTGGTAGATTTTCAGAAACTACTTAAAAGCAATAGAAATCTTTTGCAATGCTCTCAACATGTAAATTGTAAATAGAATATTCACATAGGTTTCATATAAAGGACAGATATAGTACATTTTTGCTACATTCTAAACTCAGCATTTTAGTGGTTGACATTGAAATCCTTTCCCCTTTTTTCTCTTTTCCATGGATCTGTTGTTTAAAGTGTGACAGCTCTGCCAAAAAGTCTGTGTTTTGAAAGGCTTTTATTCCTCTTATTCCTTTTGTTCTACTGTATGATTCCATGCTACAACATGCACCGATGAGATCAGTGGCATTTTAGAGCTATCACTTGTGTCTCATCCCTACCTGCTGTAGTCAGTAAGAATATTCCCACTGACTTTACTATAAGCTTCAAATCAGGGCTTTACTTGGGATTTAGCTTTAGCTTCAATTCATGTCTTAATTCTCTGTGGACTTCAAGCAAGCAAGGAACAGTAAATGTTGCCATGTTCCATTTCTCCGAAGCCATGGTTAGATGTGCTTGACAGGTTTTAAGCTTAGGAAATACAGCAAAGTCAGAGGCTGTACAATTGGAAACACCATCTTACAGACATGCAGCAAGAGGAAATTCAATTAATCCAATGTTTGTTTATTTCTTTACCATACTATTAAAGCAAAGAAGCTCTATAATGAGATTATTGCATTTTATCTCCTAATTGTATCCAGATATGCAAACCAGACTTACTGCTAGTGGCTTGTATATACTGCAGTATTTTAAAGCTAATTATGAAACAGCATCACTATTGTCACATGATGAAAATACTCTTCCTTCTGTTATAAATCAATACCATTTTCTAGAATTTATTGTAACTACCTTTTTAATTGGATATAAACCCCAGTAAATTCTGAAGCAGCTAGTTATGTAAATATAACTCTTTTAAATCCAGGACGGTATCAGCATAAAATACTATAATTAATTATATTGCAAAAAAAAAAAAAAAAAAAAAAGAAAAAAAGGGAAAAATGAGACAATAAGTAGTTGGAACAGGCTGCCTCAAGAACTGGTAAATGCTCCATCCCTGGCAGTGTTCAAGCCCAGGCTGGACAGAGCCTTGGGTGACATGGTCTAGTGTGAGGCACTCCCGCCCATGGCAGGGGGATTGGAACTAGATGATCTTAAGGTCCTTTCCAATCCCATCCATCCTATGATTCTCTGATTCTGTTATTCTGTTATTAAAGCCAGGTGTATATCAAGCCTTGAAAATACTCAATTTTTTATTTAAACACCTGGAATCTTCCATTGTCCACGTAAGCATGTGTACACATCCTCCAAACCCAGGGTATTAACAGCTTAATTGTTCACTGAAGAGTAGTTAGCACCTGGCTTTTGTTTGTATTATTCCATATAGAGAGGAAAGCAAATCCCCAGGGCCCAAAACATCTAGCAGTCTTTTCATTGCTTATGCATATAACACAATAAACAATAAAGAAGTTAAGCAAGTAGCTTCAAAATAACATTGCATTAAAGTTCTTCTGTTCAAAAACACTGGTAAGTGAATAGTAAAAATCTTTACTTGATCTGTTATTTGTAATTCCACAATGATTCTTAAAAACACTGTCACTGTGTGATAATACCTCATGTACTGCGATCACACAGCTTGTCAATGCAGATTACATTTCAGGTATTTATAACCTAATCTAACACTTTGCACAGATTTCAAAGTACATGTTGAAGCTTGGTTTCCCTGAATTTGTTGTATTTGTGAATATAAGTCTTGACTCCAAACTAATCGCAGTGTGTTTGCAAGTCTCACTTGTATATGGGATTCCTTTTCCCACTCTCCACTTAGTGGCAAAAGGACAAGGAAGAGGTACTTGTTTATCTCAGTAGACTAAAGCAGCAGATTTAAACTTACCTGAGTTCCAGCTATCTTAAAGAATTATTTTCCCACACTATTATACCCGCATTTCATGTAATGGCACCAAATTGCATCCAAACCACATTACATTTACATACACTATGGTAATTAAAGCAGTTACATTTTGATGAGCTGAAATGGATCAGAACTTCTAGATATGATAAACCTATAATAAAAAGTATTTTGAAACATCTTAATTCTTACTGATTTACTGTAATAACAACTTACCCATGTATTATATTGCCAGTATGTTGGTGGAAATTAATTCTGATGCTGACTGTACATTTGATGACATATTATCCAAGTAATTTCATTAATAAATATTGCAGAATCATATTGGAGGCTATCAAGGAATTTCATTTAAGCAGCTACTCACCACTACAAAAAAACCCAATACTTGCTTTTTCAAGAACATATACTCTCAGGCAACTCTTGATCATCCTTCAGTATCATTATGCAAAAAATACATACCTACATTAACACTCAGCACAGTCTATAAAGACATTAATTTTCCATTTATTTGAAAAGCCTACCTTGTCTAGGAAAGCTTTTCCAGCACTTCTGTGATGTAGATTTCACTGGAGATATTAATCACTCTAAATTTGAGGAGGTGTGGCAGTCAAGTGACATTCCCACTGACTGGAAAAGGGGAAACATACCCCCCACGCTTAAAAAGGGAAAAACTTGGTGGTGTTGATTGACAAGAAGCTCCCCTTGACCCAGCAGTGAATGCTTGCTGCCCAGAAACCACCCTTGTCCTGGGCTGCATCCTCAGATTGTGAGCAGCAGGTTAAGAGAAGGGAGTCTCCCTCTCTGATCTATTCTTGTGAGACCCCATCTGGAGTACTATCTCCACCTGTGGGGCCCCCAACACAAGAGGGATGTGGAGCTGCTGGAATCCAGAGTAGGGCAGGTCAATGCTCCAAGGGTTGGAGCAGCTCTGCTCTGGAGACAGGCTGAGAGAGCTGGGCTTGTCTAGCCTGGAGACAAGAAGGCTCCAGGGAGACCTTAGAGCAGCTTCCAGTGCCTAAAGGAGGCCTACAAGAAAGGTGGAGAGGGACTTTTGACAAGGGCCTCCAGTGACACGACAAGCGGGAATGGCTTTAATCTGATAGAGGGGAGATTGAGATGAGACATTAGGAGGAAGGTTTTCCCTGTGAGGGTGCTGAGGTGCTGGCACAGGGTGCCCAGGGAAGCTGCGGCTGCCCCATCCCTGGCAGTGTTCAAGGCCAGGGTGGACAGGGCTTGGAACTGGATGAGCTGTAAGGTCCCTTCCAACCCAAACCAATCTGTGATGGTATGAGTCTATCATAAATTTTATCTGCATGTCAAGTGTTAAATTATACTCGGTTACTGTCTGTATAACTCTATTTTTACTGCAGCTCTTCAGATTAAGATTCAAATCCTTTCAGTTTAGTAGGATTTTGACAGTAATTTAAGCAGTGCAAGTCTTAGCTCTGTCCACCTAATTGTGACATTTATGAATTTCTAAGCTCTGTATGTGCCTACAGAAACTGTATTTACCTGCTGTGTGAATCCTGTCACCGGATCCTTGACAGCCATCCTCATCATCACAATCCCCACTTGACTCCAACTCTTCATTTCTTCCACCACCACTGCCAGCATCTGGGGAAGCCCATCTTTCCAGTTTTAATTTTGCCCTCTCAGCATCCAGCTAAAATAGAAAAAATGAAAAACCAACAATATTTACACACTTCCTACCTCTGATGACCAAGCTGGGTTGATAAAGCAACAAGCAGTTTCTCATTCACTTTCAAGAACAGCTCCTCAAGTTGGAGGTTGTTTCTGGCAATGATATCCAAATATTTAGGGATAACAGACTATACCATCAAATTTTCTCCACCACAGATGATGAGGGACACTTATCATCAAACTTTTAACTGAAAACACCACATCCAGCAATGTCATCACAGAGCGCTCTGGTACTGCAGCTTTTCCTTTTGCAAACCGCAGTCTGGAGATCACTGGTTATTGATGGTACAATCTGCCAGCTGTCAGCGTACTTATTTTGGGTTATTAATAGTTTAAGACCACAATATACTTGACAACCTTTGAAGAGTTGAGGGTATTTGCTACTTTTCATCATGGCCACTTGGAAACCTCAGCTCCTACCCAGGACAGTGTCATTTGAGATGCCTGTACCAACTACTACTTGTTCGTGAAATTTCACTTGAAATATCTTTCTTGGACTGACTATGAAATAAGAAAGCCTTTTCTAAAATGAATCTAAATATATCATAATAGCTAACACTTGCTAAAGCAATATATTTATCCCCAAACTCATCTTTTTGATCTTTAGATAACTCTCCTGTCACCATGAACAGTTAGCTATTATTATTCCAGGGAACAAATGATTTTTCAATTCCAAAAATTCATTTTCAGTGAATCTCAACCCAGCCTATCCAGGGAAGAACAAGAGCAGCACTATCTGGAAATGAAGCAACTGGCTTAGCCTCCTGTTATTAGGCATTCTTCAACGAAGGATGATGCAGGAGAAGCCTGAACCTGTCCCCCAAACCTGAGAGGAAGACCTACTCACTAAGCCTCAGAGCAGCTTGCCTGTTGGAGCTGAGCTATTTTTGTACATGTTGGAACCAAGGTACTCCATGTTCCTCGGTGGCCGCCATCCCCTCAACAGCTTGTATTTGTGGTTGCTTGTGCAAAGGACATTTCAGGGCATTAGAGAAGGCGGGAGAGCTTTTGCAGAGAGAAGCCCCAACAGCTCAGCTTCCCCTACAGCCAGAAAATACCCTGACTCTGAGTGGGTTTTCCCACAGCCTAAGTTGTCCTGGTTTCTTCTATTAAGTTACTGCTCCCCACAACCTCCCATCCCCATTTTGTGAGTGACTACCATATTTTGTGAATCTTGTTGGAAAATCACAACAGAGGGGCTGGTTTTGGTTTCAAGCGATTGAAACGGCTGCTCCAGTATTTCTGATGACTTCTTTCAGCTCAACCTACAATGCACATGAACAGTTCTGAAAGACACTGGCCTGTTTGTCTCTTGTTCAGCATTATGAAAACCTTGCTTGTATTAGCTCTGCTGGGATGATATGATGAGGTAGGATGAGGACCTGTTACTCTAGTTATGTGAAAATATATTAACCAAATGGGAAGACTCTGTAATGCTTCTTGAAGCCACTCAGGTTATGAATCTATTCAATATCCTTCATCACAAGTATTTCCCCCTAAAGTACTGCAGATCCATTTCAGGCTTTGTGATCTGCTTTATCCCAAAGGACTGTGATTATTCTTGGCACTGAACAAAATGTATGCTGAAATGTAGCTACTTTGAAGATTCAAACATATTTCACACTAAAAAGGAGGTGGGCTGGAGCTGTGGGAGGAACTGGAGCACAGGGCTAATACAACTGTATTAGCTGGGTTGAAAGGATGATGACAGATGCACCAATTTCTCTGTAGTGGGAAGCTTTGTGTGATAGTCTTCTTCTTCAGACACGGTGGACTGCCATCCTCCACTCTGGGGCTGACAAATGCTTGGATCAGTGCAGCAGAGATCCTGTTCTATGGAGCAACAGATGCCAACTTCTATATGGCAGCACTCAGGAAATTTTTCACCCTTTCACTGAAAAGATCTGTTTGCTCATTCTGAAGACACAAATAACTTCGCACTGCACTGGGAAGATCAGTAAGTGGGAGGAGAGGGTATGGACTCTAGTGAGGAAGCGTATTAAACACTCTCTAATTGTTACTGCATGACTGTTTTTTATAAACAAGTTGCTTAATGTTGAGCCTCAGTATTCACAGGCGCAAAGACTGATGTCATGGCAATACAGAATAGCATCTTGTTGAACAATTGGAAAAGATTTGCCTATGAGGGAGAAAGATAACCCAGTTCCTTCACAGTTCTATTGTGTCCTGACCGTATTAGAGAAGACTCATTCGTTCTTAGTTATAATCCTTCAGAATGAATGTCCTGACCGTATTAGAGAAGACTCATTTGTTCTTAGTTATAATCCTTCAGAATGAAAAGAAATGGCTAAGTGATGGAAAGAATGGACATAAAATGTAATAGCGGTTTTTAATGACTGTTGCCAGTCAAAGCAAATATGTTTACTGCAGGTTAAGGTACTCCTTCTTTTCAAAGCTTGGATTTCCTTCAGTGCCCATGGCTCTGCAAAAGGCTTTGGAGCAGGTTCATAAACCTCTGACGGGTTTTTGAGAAACTAAAGTCTTTCTGTAGTCAGCTGAAAGGTAAAAAGCGCATATTATTATTCAGATCTGAGTCAGATACAGATGGTGATCCTCATGCATTTTATTTATTCCAGCAAAGATATCTTCTGTTCTGATGAGGTTGAAAAATTCTTATGTTGTATGGTTTTATGGCGAAGAAAGAAGTCAGATGAGGATGGTTGTTGTCTATCTCCCTTATTAATACTTGATGATAAAGCATATGCATTCCCAGTCACATAAAAGAGTCCTTCAGACTTCAGAGGCTTCAAAGAGTATGTGACACACAGCGCCTTAGCTGTGTATGCTGGGTCTAACCCTAACCCTCACTCTGACCATCGGAGTGTTAGAATATATATTTATTCTCCTGGTTTGTCATGAAAGCATGTTGCAGTTGAATACTTCCACACATTCATTAAATAATAACTGCTCAGCTCTGCGAGAACTGTGGTTTGAAAGTGCCAATTTCAATCTGTTTCACTGATTCTGAATGGTCATATATGCATGTGTATCTCTAAGCTGGAGGATAATGAACTCATTTTGACTGAAAATAGGTTTTAAAACTGTATTTTGCATCAGTTTCAGACTGTTCAGGTCAGTAAACACAACAATGAAAATTTAAGAGAATATACTTTTTGAATAAAGCCACTCAGAAGTTGTGTGCTTGGAATATTCAGGGACAAATTCCATCCAGTAATTGTTTCTTGAAGGATTTCTTAATTAGTTTTCTATATGATGGATTTCCCTGTGAAGGCTTTTCCTCTCTGAAAAGACAGATTTGAGGTGAAATCTTAGGTTTGTCCACTTGTCATGTGAACGCATGCATCACTTGCTGGTGTTTTCCCAGGGATCATATAACATCTGATTATACACTGCATTTAGAAATGGAAATTAAGCATCACCTTTTCACAAGGCGCTTACAAGTAGTAGCCTTTTAAAAAGTGCTTTAGTGACATAAATATGATTTGCAAAGGCAAAGCATTTTTCCAGCTTAGGCACAAATAATGTACAAAGCCTCATCTTGAAAAAGAGTCACAGCTGACTCAATCCTTCCATTCTTTTTTTCCCAAAATAAAAATAAAACCTCCTTTCTAAGCCATTATTAGGTCAGAAATGACTACAACTACAAAAGACAATGTGCCTTTGTTTTTAACCCATTATGTACATTTTTTGTTAGGGACTGACATATTGCTTTAGGCATAAAGCTGCATTTTACTGGTGCCTTGTGACTGAGCAGATGTTCTATCATTTTACAAAACAACAGCAACATAACAAATTTTAGACATAACTGCCATAGCGATGCTTATTCCAAGTGGGTCCTCTTCTTTGAGATACATTGTTTAATTTTCCTCTGCATATGTTCTTAGCTCCTTTTTAAAAGCATCTGACAGTTGTTTTTGCTGTTTCTTTTCACATTTATCTAGCACTCATGTATTACTGTGAAAATAAGCAAAAAGAACATGTTTGTCTTCAGTTTTGTCAGACATTTTCTTTGGTTTGTTCTGCCTTTGTCTCTATTTCATAGAAATCCCAAAAGGCCCAGTGCATTACCCCCTTCCAGTTCCTTCAGAAAGCAGTACAACTCAAGGAAGTAGTACCACTCAACTCTTACATCCCTTCTTTAGCTAAGGAAAAGACACATCTAAACTTCTGCAGCAAATGACACCCCCAGAAGGTTTCCTTCTGCTGTATTTATTCAGGTCCTTACAATAGCCTTTGAGTAACACTCCTGCTTTACAAGTCACCTGTGCAATATTAAAACAATTGAACTGAACAGCTATACATAATTTATGTAACACAGTGAAGGACTGACAATGGGCTTAGAATTTTATTCACATCTCTCCCAACCAGAGCTTTTCTAACTAGGAAACTGGAATAATATTGGTATATTCATTTAGTTTATGCTTCTCTCTCTAGCCTGAATACCTCCCACTTACCTACACTGGTATTTGTACTTGTCTACACCAATGCTCCTGATACATATGTGTGTGTGTGTGTGTGTGTCTGTGTGTGTGTGTGTGTGTCTGTGTGTCTGTGTGTCTGTGTAGACTGAAGGGGGAAGGGTTTCCTTAAGCACATGGAAACAAGGATGGCTTTGTGAGGATGATAAAGGGGCTGAAGCACCTCTAATACAAAGACAGCATGACAAAAGTGGGACTGTTCAGCCTGGAGAAGAGAAGGTGTGCGGAGACCTCACAGCGAGGCCTACAAGGATGCCAGAGAGGGACTATTCATCAGGACTGTAGTGATAGGACAAGATGGAATAGCTCTAAATTGACAGAGGGGAGATTGAGATTAGACATTAGGAAGAAGTTCTTCCCTGTGAGGGTGCTGAGGCGCTGGCACAGGGTGCCCAGAGAAGCTGCGGCTCCATCCCTGGCAGTGTTCAAGGCCAGGTTGGATGGAGCTTGGAGCAACCTGCTCTAGCAGAAGGTGTCCCTGCCCATGACAGGGGGTTGGAACCAGATGGGCTTTAAGGTCCCTTTCAACCCAAAACATTCTATGGTTCTATATTTCTATGACATCACACTTCCACAAGGCCCAGTTGCTTGCATACAGTCATGAGGGCTTGGCTTGCAGCCCGTCTCCAGCAACAGGGCTCAGAAGTCAGGACAGATTCACAAGATCCAGCAGTAGGCGGAACACAGTGACATAAAGCTTCCTTAGGATTACTACACGTTGCAGGGAAATGACACAATTGCTTCTACAATGTGTTTCATAGTTTGCTTTTCATCTTCAGCTTCATTCCAGAATTCTGTTGTTCAAAGTAGTTTAATTATTTGGCTAAGACTCCTACTGTGACTCTGAGCATCCTCAGTGCGCGCTGTACATCTTTTGGGAAGGTTAGTTTATCCATCCATCTTTTTCAAGCTAAAGAGCTGATGGAATTGTTGTTTCTATTTGGTTTGGTTTGTCTTTTACCTATTAAATCACTAAATTACTGCTTTCTGAAACAGCACTTGCATTCCTCCAATGGATTTAGCTTCTTATGGTTTCTGTGCAAGCTTTTTGCAGCCATTCCTTTCTTTTATATATATATATATAAAACTTTCCCCCCTAATTTTATAGTCCTATCTTCACAAACATTTTCCAATCCTCTGTCCTTGAGGCTCTGTATTTGCATAAGCCTGTCTTTACCTGTGATTACTTTTTGTTCTCTTGGTTATGCAGACTGACTTGTTACCTACCTCCTATTTTTATTGTCAGATGACACACTAGATACCTAAGGATCCACACTTCTGTTTCTCTTTGCATATTGTTCATTGACCCTCTGTGCCCTTCCCCTAATCTGGCTGTCTCTATCTGATTTCCTGGATAGTCCACTGCAGATCCATAAACCACAGTCGAGAACCTAAAAGCAATTCTTCTCAGTTGATTATAAGTGTAAGAGAATTATTTCAGCAGGAATCTCAGAGATTTACCTTGTTATACTGCAGGATTAATACTTCTGGTTTTGATGTTTCTGGTTTTCAACTGCTTAGTAAAGGTGAGTATTTCTAGAAGAGTGTGAGCACCATGTTCATTAATATTCACTGAACTAAATTCTACAAGCTACGTATGTTCTCATATTTACTGATTACACTGTGAAGAAGCAACAAGAACATGTAACCACAGAATCTTACCACTATTAGCAAGTGCTTCAAAATAACAGTTTGGGTAAATTGCCACCCAAAAATACTTGTTTTGAATGATGTAAAGTGAGCTCAAATACAAAAATACTTCCTCTAGTTAATAATCTGTTCTAACCAAGCTCAACAGGGGTTTAAAGAGAATGAACAAAATTGGATTTGAATTCAGTAAGTCAGCTGGGTCAAGGAAGAAATCAGATACCTCTCCTTGAGTCTTATCTTGGCATTGGGCTGTACTTTTTGGGTATCATGTGATGCACCAAAGAAGATCTTTCTGATCTGATATCTAGTGTTACTAACTTAGACATTCACCTTGGGTTAGTCCCTGCCACAGGCATGAATTTCATCTTTAGACAGTTTAGCTTAGCGTAGCCTTTCCCAACAAATAAGACCTGCTTTTTAAACTGCAGTACATGTAGTCTGAAAACAGAGCAGATGGCTGAAAAACCTGTCATGCTAGATTAAGACTTTCTGCATCTTGTTAAAGAAAAAAAACCTCCAAAACAACAAAAAGAATTTAAACAATGTAAATTTAATTTAAAAAATGTAAACAATTGCAATAAAAACATATGGTTAGAATAAGTATTGGTGAAGAGTATGCAGGAGCTGCTTACAAAAGGTCTTTGACCTTTCAAAACAGTCCTTTTTGGGACAGTGGCTGCTTGACACAACAGCTTCAGGGGCAGAGGGTTGCTGAGCATGCCAATGAGGTGCTCAGAATGACACTGTCACCAGTCCTTGTGATGTGGCCCCTTGCAGGAAAAATGTGGGCAGCAACATCTCTAGACACGTGCAAGGCGTGTGTGCACATATTAGATAGATGATAGTGTTATCACCAGTGAAAGCTGCACTTAATTTCTGTAATCATCACAATCACATAGTAGACCAGGAGGCAGGTTTCTGCGCAAAGGTAAGTGGCTGGGAGATGAACACACCGCATCTCTGCCACACTGAGATACAAAGGCATGATGCCAGACCTGGCAAGCATTGCCTCCTGAAATGACTCACAAATGAATCTGTTCTACATTGCTTACAACACCGTTTCTCCATACTTGGGAAGGAGAAGCTTTAAGTGGGATAGCCCTTGCAGGGAATCAATAAAATGACCAGAAGAAGTGAAGAGTCTTCTGTGAAAGACCATGGCTTGCTTTTCCTAGCACAAAGATGACTGGGAGACAGAATTATCATCTATAAATGTCTTATTACCCTTAAATATGGAGAGATATCTGGGACTAAAACTAGCCTAGCTATCAAAAAGGGGAAAGCGGGCTTTTTAACTATCAGAGTTACAAGTTTTGGATGCAACCTCTCAAGAGCAAGATGGGGATGAAAATTTTCAAACATTTGAAGACCTGGCTGAATACATTTGAGAGCCAAACTGCCCATGGTGTAAATGAGCTCCATGTGATATTTCTGGAGGTCTCTTCCAGACTCCTACTCTGTGTCTCTACACTCTGCTAGTTTCTAATGTTAGAAAATTGATTTGTAAAATCAAGATCACAAAGTAGAACCACTCCCATTAGCTATGAGGTGTGTTATTTTCTTGCTTGTCTGATTTCTACATGGGAAAATTGTATTTGCATACCAGATTATGTCCATTCTTTCTTCTAGGCTAAGAATGAAGACTTTTAGTTGTGCCTGAAGTCAAAAGGTGGCTTCAAAACCATAATAACTATTGCTGGGGTTTAATGTGGTTTACAAATGCCCTGTTTAGCTAGGAGCTCCGACTCATCAGCTTTTAGACTTCTAATAATGGCCAAGTACTTTCTGTCTGATCAGACCTGGGAAGTGTGAAATGAGAAGTGCCTGCAATCAGGAGGCTGGTTACACTCCATCAGCCTGTGAATGGCACCCTTCTGATAAGCTGCACGTTTTTATGGGTTAAATGAGTAAACTGTGGCCAATATAAATTGTCTAAGGAGCAGAGCCAACCTTTCTCCTTGCTTTGTACTCAGACAGCAATTACCTTTTTTATTTGCTGAAGGAAATATTCATGACATGCTCCAGTGCATGTTAATTCTGTTTCATGTTCTTGGATAATTATCTGTTTTCAAGCTCTATGTTTGTGAAGATCATTTTCAAAGTAAGAAAAGTTTGACATTTCATTGGAAAGACTTGTGAACAATCAAAGCCTTTCATTATTTGGTCATGCTCAATGGACCCAGGCTTTGGATTTGATGTTTCATGTTAAAACATGACAGAAGCAGTGGCCTGCTTAGTCTCCTCCACACTAAATCTCAGCAAACAAAGCACTAAAGTACAGTATGGAATTAAAGCATGGAAAATATAGTCAGAAAATAGATGATGATGTTTGTCATCCATTTCACATGTACTGATGTTGGGAGCTCAATCACAAATTATTTATTCCATAAGCTAGCAAGCTTTAATAACACTGTAACACAACCCCACATTTAAAACCAATCTCATTGCCTCTGTGCCACCAGAGTGCTCTGAAATCTTGAATATCATATTGCTAAATGTGTTGTACTATTTAGACGGTGCCACATGTACTGAAAGAGGAAGGATGGGAGCCTATGCTGCTATGAATCAGCAAACTGAATTCTGCGCAGCTGCTCCAATTTATTCCACATGAAGGGCCAGCCCGGAATTTTTTTGCTTGGGAAAGCATGGGGTTTTAACCAAACAGACAAATGCATTTCATGTTGCATGACTCTGACAGCCGAAAAGACTCTCTCTTTCCAGATGTTGCCCTCTCACAGTTTCATGGCAACGCTTGAGGACATAGAATTGAATGTTTCTGCTAAGTCATTTTTATTTAAAAAGGGGAGAAGAGGGAAGATCAGATACTTTTGGAAGCAGTAGCTGCCACTGAAGCTGTTTTACTACGGCTTTCCCATCCTGTTCTCTGATGTCCCAAAGATGATGTTCACAACACTGTTTTTACCAGTGGGTCTCTCTACTCACAGAACTGTTAGATCTGTTACTCTGGCTTAAAGTTGACTAAAAGGGTTAAAAAGACATGGAGGGAGTAGCAAGGCTGCCAGGCAAGGGCACAGCAGAGCACATTATATAAGCTGTGCCTATTTATGAAACCAGGTTAAAATGCAACATAAGGACAAAGTGGTCTACATGGACTATCATCTGCTCCTACTGCCTTCTCAAAAGCCACTAACAAGATAATCTGATCACAAAGATCAAAAGCTCTCTCACTGCTGCACTAGGGAAATTGATGACGGCGTTCTCCTGTGCTGTATATACCTGCAATTCAGGATTGGGTACTGGCCTGGATTTACACAGAGATGTAAGGTGGCTTTGAAAGTTTTTCTTTCTATTTCATTCACAGTATATAAAGGCACTGCTATTTCCAGCGAGAGGGCTGAAATGTTCAGAACACTCATTTGTCCGATGGTTTTACACTTCCTTTTTACACTTATTATTTCAGACTACTTTCTCTACAAGTGACAAAATTCCCATTTAATCAATTAGAATAGCTTTCTCAGAAGTCTCTCCTGAGATTTCTGAAGGCTCCCTGTTCCATTTCTCATGTCACCAAAAGTTCAACTTTTTATTTACTGAAAATTAAAGCCATCATCCTCTTTCCTCCAATGATGAGCCTAAATTAGACTCTACTCTCGTATGGCTCTGTTAGACCTTATCTAAATTTCAAGCAGTGCTCAAGAGGAGCAAATAAAAGAGGTCAGCTCTACTAAAGAGTAGAGAGATGTAGACTGGAGCTCATTTCTGGTATTGAAATGAAACCTAGTTTGGAACAGGTGAACCCCAGCAAAATGATCCAAGGACTACCACTTGAAGACAGTGTAAAACAAAACATTCGGCTGATACTCTGTCTTCCCCCTTCTCAGCAAGATGCTTTTGCTCCCCATTTCATTTGTATCTAATCCCTCTTGCCTGCTCCTCTGCTGCTTACTCGTGACCCACCCATTTCTTTGTTGTTTTTGCTTTCTCATGTAGCAGCACCCTCTTTCCTGCCTAAATATGGACACTAATTCAGCTAAGCCTGATGATTCTTGGCCACTTCTACGTGAATGTCCAGCTTTGTTCTCATTTAATTGTGGCCTGAAACTGAAGCAAGTACCATAAATACTGCACATGAATAAGTTGCTGCTTTAACACAAAAAGGTGTGAGATACAGGATTTTAGAACTGACAGCAAACACTGCACCCAGAGCAGCATTCTTTCCTGACAAGGAGCTACCAGTGAAATGAAGAACAAGTTGTGGCGTGTCTCATTTACATACCAACTCAGGAACAGCTTTGCTTGCTCCACATTCAAGCCCACAAGGTTTCATGTATCCACACGCAGCTCTGGAAGGCACAATTATTTGTGATGACAAAGGATGATCTAAGCAAAAAAAGGCAGACTTCCATGCACTTGTCTTCTCATCCTCTGCATGAGCAATCACACTACATAGATTTCACTCTGCCTCGGGCATTTTCCTAACCACAAATCATGAAATACAAAGGCAGAGATGGCATACAGAGACTAGGAAGACTCTCCACTTCCAGCGACTTCAGCTGCATCCCGGCTCCCTCTCCTTCCCAAGAGCCCAGGCATTGCCATGCTGAGTCCTAAGTGCTGGCCACTCACACACACACTAGTGCTGACTGTAACCAAACCAGAAAGTAAGAGGAGTCCCTAAAGGACCACTGGCATGACTACTGTATCTGGGGAGGTCTTTTTAAGTCTTTCTGAGGTAATACAGCTGTATTTAGCTGCTGAAACACAGCATGAAGTATAGCAAGAATCCCCATTGTGTATTTGGTCATCTGATACTAATTACGCATGAAAAAGAAGGAATCTATGTGCAGTTTAACTTCAAAGACAAGGCTGTGCTTCTTACTGTCAAGTAGGTAGAACTTGCAGTGAGACTCTGCGATAAGAACTGCAGGGGCACACACCCACTGGGAAATCTAAGGCAGCTGGAAAGGCTCAACAACGCTAATGTTTCCTCTTCTTTTCTCCTGACAGTATGTTAAGCAATACTCTGCCCTCATAAGTTATGGAGGAGAGTACTGCTGCTTTTCCTATTAATCTGATGTCATGAAGGACTGACAACTAAACCAAAATCTGCTCACAAATTTCAGTGCAGATCATCTGTCAGAAGATTTTCCCTCATCAGCCCCAAGTCTCATGTTATTACGGGGGTAAATAACAAGTCACCAGCACATACAGGTACACAACACATATAGGTCACAAAGAGAATGATCCTACAAGCCTGTTTATTTAGGAAAGCAGGCAAAAAGCAATTGTGGAAGTATGTTAAGATCTACCTCCACCGTACGGCTCTCTCTTGTACTTTAAGTCACCTTCCCCGGAGCTTTACCTGGGCTGGTGTATGATTGTAAGTTCTGCAGGGACTGCCTACTCTTTCGGATTTACTACCATGACAAAGGGCTGCTCTTAGTGGGTCTCTTATTTCTTCTGTAACAAACATGATTAATCATAATAATTAAAAGGATTCCCCCCTCCTTTTTGTTCTTTCACTACTGTACAGATGGGTGCTGGGGATTTTTTGGTTTTCTGTGCTGGGTTTTTCTTTTTAAGTCTGATCTCTCCACCCCTCCACTACAGTGTGTGCATACATCAGACAAAGAAGGGCCATTTTAATAAGGGGAATAGTGCTTAATTGTGCTCCTTCTATAAAACACGTTTCCTCTTACTGCCTTTCATTTGACATGTTTTACTCCAGGTAAGTTATGTCACGAACACACATAATATTAATCTGATTGTGAATATTTAAATAGATGGTATTCTAATTTTCATTCCCTTCAGATGTTTTGTGCTAAAAGAGATGGCAATACGGAGCCATAATGAAGGACCTTCTTGTCAAATTCTATCTACAAGGAGGCTTGGATTAATATGGAGCACACAGCTGAGGTATCCGTGTTTTGAAGTGCTTGGGAGACTCCTTTTAATTGCCACAATCTGTTGTGCCTTTCAGATCTGTTTGTGAAGGTGTTGGGCTCGGTGTGTGTTTTGTTGATGAGCTACTCTTTGCCTTGTAACAAAGCAATGTTTTGTCTTGCGTCAGATATTAGAGCCACTGATATTTAAATGTTTAAGAACAGGAAATGAAAGACTGAATACTAACAAAGGAATGAAAGTAGTTATGGGAACAGTTGTTAAACATCGTAAGGTGGTACTTTCTTATTTTATTATGTTTTATCTCTCTTCATTAGCCAGGAGCTTACAAGTTTTCTTGCAACACATCCTCTAGACTAGTACTTTACAGAAAAACACTCTTTATTACCACCATGTAAATTCTGTTCTTATGGTGCATGTCCATATGTTTTATATGTTCTTCCTTTGTATCCACAGAGAATGTTTTACATTAGTGGCCTCTTTCAAAAGTTCCTATCTTTAATATCATTCTAAATGGTCTTGATACAGTGGAATATACAGCAATAATTGATTATTCTCTCTGATTCTTCTTACTAATCTATCAAAAATGGGAATTTATCTCATAACATGTGTGGAACTACCGCTGGAGCAGAAAACTTCCATAAATGTGCTATTTTGTATTAATGAGAAATCATACATGTTGTTATCTCCACAGTAATCTAACATTTAAAATAAATGGCGAGCTCAGAGCAGACCAAGTCACTGTTTCCTTGCTGCTTGTAAAGAAGTGGTAACTGATTGAAGCAACCAGATTTTGCTATAATTTTTGTGAAATCTCCCTTCTCCCTTTTACACTTCCCCCACACCCTTCTTATTAGTAATACAGATCCTAGACTTATACACCAGGGCTTCTCCTCAGATGTCCATCACATCTCTATGCCATCTCTGCCATGCTCCCCCCAGGTTCACATCTCCATTACCCTCCCTTATGCCTCTGGTGTTATTTCTTTCCCCTTTACCTGATCTCGCGTAGATGCTTTATTCTGCCCACCATCCCTACCTACAAACTCTCCACCACTGCAGTCTGCTTGCCGTAACTGCTCCAAGCCCCTTTTTTCAGCTATGAAAGAACGGAAGTACTTGGGGTGCTGATCTAAAGTTGCTACCTTCATTAACTTTCTTGTACTATGACTCCCTTTGTATACTGCCATCTAAATTAAGGTATACCTGGTATTTAGAACACGATCCAATCTCACTTAACTCTCTGGAAGTTAGTGCAGCTGCAAGATCAGAACCAAACCACTCTCAGAGTACACATTTTCAAAGATCATATCAGTCAAGAGTTTTTTTCATTACTTAAATGCCAGGACAGCCAATGCAAGGTAAGGGAAAATTATCTACCTCCAGAAATACATTTAATATTTAATAGTCCCGGATCACTACTTTATTTGGACCAATCCCATACACTATGCTGGAGAGGTCTCTACTCTTCCACATCTGTTAAATATTTTAGATATTTTAGCTTTATGTAGTTAAAATGGAGTATAATAAAGCCTGGAAAAATCAAGAGTGTATGAGGTTATACTGGGTATTCTGAAATAGACAGATTTAGTAAGCATAATGGAAACCAGGCACTCCTCTGCTGAGATGTCAGATTTGTTTCTCACGGTTCTGCACATTATGATTAACTCAGTTCTTTCCATCAAAGGCAACTGATGTCTTCTAGCAACACATTCAGACATGGTTTCCTTCTCAGTTCCAACTTCTCTAGAATAAATTAATACCACAGACAGTGGCATGCACGTGAAAAAGTTCATTCCATATGCAAAATGACGTATCTATAAATAACTAAAGGACCACAACTTACTGTCTACATACACTGGAATTCTCCTGACTTCCTTCTGGGGATCTCGTTATGACGTGCCATTTGGGCAACTCATTTCCACTTCAGCTCAAAACTGTTCATATGATTTTTCTAAGCCTTCAATCAGTCAGGAATGTCAGGGTGGTAAACACCAGACTGCTCTGTCATTTAATGCTCCACCTCATTTTAAGCAAACTGTTCCAGAAACCTTGAATATCACTGGGTGGCTGGAGCCCATCTCCACCAACAGCCAGCCTCCCTAATACAGCAGGTAGGTTTAGATCACTGAACACAGAAGTAACCTTCAATGATGTTCTCATGGTTACAACTGTGGGCATTATATTGTCAGGAAGCAACTGAGAAACGCAGACCCAACCAATAAAATTTGGTAACAAATCTCACTGCCATTCCTCACTAACATACTTCAAGGCAATCTCACTAGGCAGTGATGCTGCCACACTATGCAAGTCCAAATGATTAAACTGGGTGCCATAAACTTGGAAACTGAGCAACGCTATAGTGAATACTATGCATAGACAGCTAGGATGGTAAGCAAGATCCCATTAAAAAGAGACATATCTACTATTTCCTATCATTTACATTCTTAATCTTTAAACCAAACTTGTACTCTATTTATTTGTGCAATAAAGTGCTTTATTTCACTGGCTGTGCGCAGCTCTGGGAGGATTGAGTCAGCAATTCTGAAACACAGTGTGCATATTTGTCTAAAAATGTGCCCTAGTCGTACAGCACGCACAGGTAAGGGAGTTAATCAGAAAACAGAAAAGGAAATGTTAAGGAAGAAATGCTCTCAGGGGACAATAACACAAGGCAAAAGATACGTTATTACACACTGAATTACCTACACAAGCATTTGCTTTCTTATTACAGCATTAATCTTTTCACATGTGATACAGGAGTCAGTGGCATTAATCCTTTACCTTGTTCTGCAAGAAAGCAAAGTGCTGAATGATACTGTTGGCTCCTGTCCCACACTACCCCTCCAGCATCTGACAGCAGCAGCATTCCTGGATTTTGTGCAGGTCAAGTGAGTGTCTCTGTAGAGAGAAGGGGATTTGTTTCCCTCTCTCTCACAAGTGCCATGTCAGACAATTCAGAAGAATTCACTAGACCTTTCCTCCATGTCCTGAAATTTCTAGGAATCAGGAATTCGTCTAGCCTAGTATCCCACACCTGAGTGGCACAAACCTGATACTGCTCCTTGCCACTGCAGGCAAAGTGTGGTTTACCACCCCAATGACAACAGGACTTCATTCAATCCTTGTGGCTAGCAGCAGGAGTAAAACTGTAGTGCGGTGGTGAGCACTGTGAGACAAATGATACACTTGGAGGTGTAACAGAGCTTCAGGGGTCCCTTGGTAGGGGCTAGAGAGATCACTGGGGCTCCAGAAGGATGACAGCAGGAGGCTGTGGCTGGAGCCTCTTCCCCTTCATTAACCTACTGCTCTCTAGATAAGCAGGTCTGCCTGAGTGGGACTTGACCAGAATGGACTGGACATGCTGGGTCGGCCTGAAGACCATAAGAGAGCTGCAAGTTGGACTCTAGTCCAACTGTACCTCTGATACAGTTTCTAAAACTGCATTGCTGCATTCCTTAGTCTTTGTGTGGCCACTATTCTGAGAAGGAAGCTCTGGCACAGCAGCTGGGAGCTTCTCTCTTGCATGCAGAGCAGCACAGAGCTCCATTTGGGTTCATGATAGAGGGCCCACTGGCTGTACCCATGCTGGGGCTTGCTTCTCAGAGCACAGCCTGCACAATCCTGTGGCATCCACTGCCACCGCAATGGAGACACTCAAACACTTGGCTATCAATGCGCCAAAGACACCAAGGATACCTCCTACACACTACCTTACAATCTTAAAGTATCATTGCTTCTTATTTGATCCTACTGATCCTGCAAAGAACTCGCACTAGGTAGTGTGTGTTAGCACCTTGGATATGCCTGAGTCCTGCTTGCAAACCACACAGCTGGGAGCCAGGAGGTAATGAAACAAAAACTGCCCATTTGTAATCTTTGATAGTTCACATTTAAAAACCCCCAACCCACGGGAGCACAGGAAATGCCTGACTGATAGTGTAAGCACTCATGTAAATCTGTGCAGGCTGGCAGGCTGATTTTCATCATTCAGGCTGGCTATATTCTTTGAAGCTGTGTCACTTCCCTGCATGTATGCAGCTGTGTGGTTGAAGCTCACACTAGCCGGACAATATGATTTGTTCATGATCTTAATGCTCAGGCCTTTCAGGGAGAAAAAATCTCCAGCACTTCAAGATTTTGTGAGCCTGAAAGGCTCATTCAGTTTTGAAGGATCTGCCTTAGCTTTATTATGATTATTTGAAGCCTGAACAGGAAATTTGATGAATGAGAGAGAATGTGGGAGGAAAAGCATACAAATAATATATTGTTTATAGTTTTGCCAATTGCCACGGAACAGTCCTCAAGTAATTGAGAAGATTTTGTATTTTTGATATGCTATTACATGGCACTTCTTTTACCTTCTTGTTGCTTTCCTTTTTCCTTCTTATTAATTGCTCTATTCAGTCTCAAGGGATTTTATTTTTAGGAACAGGTCTTGACGTTCTTGCTTACACAGAGCAGTAGTTACCCTAAGTAGCTTCAGGAAACCAATGCCAACACAAAGCACTGCATTCCAGTGCTGTTGGGATGTTTGCTGCATGCCATGCTGTTCTGCAAAGATGTTCAGTTCCTCACCCCTGCTTCTTCTGTGCCTACTTCTACCACTTTAACCCCTGCATACACACATGGTTGAGCTCCTCTTCTGCATCTAAACTAATATCCAGTGATTTTAATAATAATGTAGTGTTTTTTCAGCAGTGTCACCAGCTGCCAACCCCATTCTGGGAAAGGTGGTTCTGGTATCTCTCAGTGAGGCAGATAAAGCATGAAACAGCACATCAGCTGCTCATGGGGAGCCCAGAACAAGTCTGATTTAGTTGATTATCCATTTGAATCACTGACATAAAATACAGGGCTTCATTCTTTCTAAAGTGATAAAGTAAGCGAGACCTCCTTTTCTGATACGAGCATGGCTACACTGAGAGGATCTATCTCTCCACACCTACAATGCCGCTGACTTCCCCACATGATAAAAGTATTAAAGTACTCTTTCCCAAAATAATTGGATCTCAGAGAATCATTTAATAAAATACACTGATTCTATTTTGCCAGTAAAACTTTAACTATTAGCTAGTTAGAGAGATATCTTTCGCAGCTGCAGACTGAATATTAATACACTTGTTTGTATTTCCTCTGGACTTCATTAGAATGCAACTAAACATTAAAAGTGAGCACTAGATTTGGTGACACTTATGCCCCCATTACGTATCGCTACGTGACTCCTGAGTCCTGTTTCTCTTTATCCCCTTTGTGGTTCTTCCCATCTGATTTATAGAGCAAGCTGAAGCAGGAAGTGGAAACGAATTCCAACTCAGCATTCATTCGTCAGACTCAAAACTAAGTGCAAAATATGGTATGAAAGCAAGACTGAAAGCTTCCTTCCTTCTCCTCGTAGAAAATACCTCCTGGCAAAGGCCTTCATGGTACAGCAAAGCTAATGGGATGAGTGCTTACAAATTTTCCAATACTCAGCTGCTCTGCACGTGTGTTATCAGCCAGGGAAAAGTTTAAGGCAGGTTCAAACATGCAGAGAACATTCAAGTTTACGACTTAATTGTGCTGAGAACCAGCCCTGTTAGTATGGATCAATGGAGCTGAGAGAAGCATTTCTAAGTCCCAAAGCTTACTGCACTGATTTGCAATTACCATGCAAACTGTCCACTTACTCCACTGTCCTGTAAGATAATGCCTTTTCCAAAAGACATTAAGGGTTTTCATTTCTGCTGCTCAGCTTTATTTTCCATCTTGAATCTTCAGGCCCTTCAGAGGATTCATGCTGCCTGACATATGGTGTTTATATTATATGCATTGTTGAATTACTGCTTTAAAAAAAAAAGATACAAGCCTATTTTAATTAGATCTATGGGAAATCATCCTAAGGCAAATTCTCCCCAGTTGCAGTTACTGAGCACACCTGAGATAAAGGGATGGCAGCAGGAGGAATTCTTTTTCTTTCAATATAAAATACAGTTTGTTTGGTTATTTATCAAAATAGGCAATAATCGTTTCAAAAGATGCAAAGTGGCTCATCTTTATGAATCATTAACTGTTTACCCATAAATATGCACAAAGCTGCAAGAAATAAAGGAAATGAGGTTTCCTGCCCTAGAGAGCGTATGAAATGATGTCACAGAAACACTTCTTGCAGCATCAAAGGACTTGGGAACACGTATCACTTGAAGTATGAAAGCAGAATGAGTGAAGACTTTAAATGACTAGAGCAAAATATTTTCTAAGGTCTTCAAAGACAAGCAGATGCCTTAGAGATGTAAAGCACAGTCCTGCACCCCAGTGATGTACAAGCTGCCTCTCCTTTGGGATGTGTCCTAGAGAAAACTAATGCATCCACAGAGCACTGGCAGGGTTGGGAGCAGAAATACTCTCCAAACCTGCCTTCTACTGTGCAGCTGAGATCCTTTTGCCCTCTTCTGCCCAAGATAGCATTAAGGGAGCCACAACTCCAGACCCCAACTGTGCTGATGATAGGTCATGCAGAAATGGAGCAGGGTATGCAGGAGTACAGGGAGAACGTGGGCTTCAGGTAGTAGGGGAAAGCATCTGAAGCAGAGGCCTTGTGCTCTCTTCATTACTTAGAACTGAGCGGCCACGATGTTGCCACAAAAAGCTAATTGAAAATGAGCCTGGCACTGAAAAGAAACACACCCAAGGGGTTATATCAGAGAAAGTACAGGGGGAGCATTAGTACTTGATGACTTCAGGAGGCCGCTTTTGAAGGCTTACAAGAAGAAGCTGTTGTTTTTATCAGTACTGAAGAAACTGAAGTTGCATGTCACGCGGAAAGCTGCTCTGCTTAAATGCAACAGCTGATGAGGATAACCCCCTCAAATTGTGTTAACACCTGGTCCATTTCATTTCTGCGCTGAATGAGATTTTACAGTTGAATTCAAAGCCACTCAGTGAAGGAGGCTGGAAGGGAAATGCTGACACCCTTTTACTATGGCAACACCGAATGGCTTTGCTGTAAAAGGTACTGCAATTTCACATTTGCGGGGTGAGCTCTGTGGAGAAAGTAATTTGTTGTCACTAACAAAAATCACATTTATCAGCGCTAAAGTTGTATTCTGGACGCGCTCTAGGATTGTTTAATAAAATGCTGGGGTTTGACTTTGGTAAGTACTAAGCATCTGAGATTATAAATGCAGATCCACGGCCACAACTGTATTTTGTTAGATAAACCCGCAGGTATCTATATTAAAACACTGTGAATGTGTTTTTTTATAACAAAAATACGTGTTTATTGTGCCAGATTAAGATGCCACAAGGACTCTGATCTGAAGAAAATACTTAGATGAAGCTGCCCAGTAGTAAAGACCAAAACCCCTAATCAAGAACACATATGTTATAAATCACCAGGATGTTCAGCCAATCTGACAGAATGAGGAGCCCTGGATTCAGCGTCTAGGACAGGGAGAGCTATTTAACGACACAGGACCTAATGAAGTGCTGTAAAAGCAAATATATAATATTTTAGAAATATTCATATATGAGCTGCAAATGAGCTTGCTTTTGTGGAACTCTGGCGCATCTCAGTCTTATTAGCAAAACCAAATCTCTGGAAAAAACAATACAACTTATTCCTGTCCTCTCAATGTTTTAAACTGCTTATGTTTAAGACATGCAATTACTCTCATTGGCAATTGAATGAAAACTAAACAGAAACAAGTGTAATCATACCCTTAATAACAAATTACTGTTCTAATTTACTAGACTGGGAAGCTCAACATCCATACCATCTATGAGTTTAGCTCCTTGCTGCTCTGAAAGTTCCATCGCAAGCTTATCAACCCAGCACAACCAGCAGATCCTGACAAGGCACTCAGGAAATCCTGGCTTCAATCTTACGCTCCCCAGATGACTTCACACATCACTCTCTATGGCTGCTGCAGTGACCCAAAGGTCACTCAGCTACCAGCTGAGATCTTGAAATCTAGTCTGAGCACTGCTCTGTCCCACACAGAAACAAAGAGCTTCTGCAGTCCTTATATATATATATATGCATACCTGTTTCTGTGCTCACTACTATTTTCGCATTCATTAGAATTTTTGGGAAGTAGTAACTGCTGCATTATTTCTTCTAACTGCAATATTCATCCTGGCCCCTAATGTTTTTTGTTTCTCTACAAGCCCTTATTTTTACATATAAAAATATACACATACGTAACTTTCACTCTTTAAGCATTCATAAGACACTTAACTGTGAAGATATACAAAATGGAAGCAGCAATACATGTACCCAACAGCTACAGTGGTCAAATGGCCCCTTGTAGCAAGTGTTAGCTTGTTTTTGCCTCAGCCCGTGTTTAAGTCGTGGCTCAATAAATCTTCATGCACTCCTCAATTGCAGTCAATATCCATGTAATATTTAATGATGAAGCTATACCAGTGAAGACCAAATAAATCTGCTCCTCTGTGCTCTGAGAAACACACAGGCTCTGCATCCAGCCTGGGACCTTGGCTCCGCTGTCCCCCTGGGCCTGCTCTAAGGATGGTGCCTTGTTGGTTCACTCCTGCCCCCTCCTTCTTTCTACCTGCTGCAACCCCTCCTCTCTCTAGGTCACTTTGGCCTCTATTCCCTGAGAAGCAGATGACGCGACTTTGTCTATTTAGCTCTTTCCACCAGTGTGCTCTCTCTGCTCTGAGTGCTTCAAATAGTTAGCCTTTGGTTTAGCAAAACACAGCACCGATTCTGGAAGTTTAGATCTATGATCCTGACAGCAGACTTGCTCAGACTCCTGGAAGCCACGGTGTCATCCAAAGATGGATTGCTTTTCTTAAGTGCATCTACACCCACTACTAGCTGTGGCTTCCAGCTCCATGGGGTTCAGCTGTCACGACTTTTCTCGGGTTGTTTAAGCAGTAGAAGAAAGAAAAGGCCTTACTTCCTTGTCACTCTGCTTTGCCTAGCTGTGCTGCAGAGAGGGGGGTCACCTTTTGGGTATTCTCTATTGCCAGCCACTGGCCAAGGAGGGAAATGGAGCAGCAGAAGGAAGTGTTTGGACTTTGTATGTCACTCATATCCTCCCTTATTCCCAAAAGAAATAACTGGGAATATGCAAGGAGAGAACAAGTTTGCTCTGAAAGGAAAGAAACTAACTGTCTCAAAGCAAGGGGAATCATGCTCTAGCGCTAGTGTGCCTGTAGTACTCCAAACATGACAGGTATTAAAGCCTGTCTTAGGCGACAGCATGGCTCTATCACTGCAAGAACACATCACCTCACAGTGATTACTGGTTTTTCCTCATGATGCACCTTTTAGATAAGAAGCACTATTTTTCAGCTGAGAGCCAGAAAGCAAGTAACTTGTCCAAGCATGGCACTAGTGGTGAGACTGAACCTCATTTTCTGAAATAGAAAATCCTGTCAGCGGCACTTACAGCGCTTCCAACCAAAACCAACCGTATAATTTGTTTTTCAGCATACTTTTAGGAAACTCTACTCATTAGCCGGCTGAGTGAGCACAAGTGAATCAAGAAAGCTTACATCCAGGAGTATGCTGTCACATCCTACATTTTCAGTTTAAGAGTTACATCCCAATGCGATAAATATCACTACAGGACTAGAAGCTCTACCAGAACATTTAGATTAGATATTGGGAAGAAATACTCCCCTGTGAGGGTGCTGAGGCGCTGGCACAGGGTGCCCAGAGAAGCTGTGGCTGCCCCATCCCTGGCAGTGTTCAAGGCCAGGCTGGATGGGCCTTGAAGCAATTTGATCTAGTGGAAGGCATCCCTGTCCATGATTCCTTTGAGCCCAGACGCCTCAAGGGACGTTTTAAATTGCAGCATTTTGTATTAGTGACAAAGACCTATGCTTTTCATACTGCACAGGATCATGCCTGCACAAGCTGTGGGGTAGACAGTAATAAGCAGGTTTATGATTTATTTTGGCATGATAGTCAGGACTTGTAAGCTTTTAGGAAAAGCAGAATTCTTTCAAATTCATTTCTTTTTTATGTTACTGCCTCAAGATTTGGCTTTCAGAAACCTTAGATGCAGGGAAAGAAAATATCGAAAAAGGCTCAATTAAATTAGTAGCTCCCAAGGCTGTGTCTATAGCACTGGCTCTCCTCCTGATCTCCAGATGAAATAAAACACATGTGGAGAAATGAACAGAGAAGCCAAAGCAAATGGTGTGACTTGATCAAGAGGAATTCCCTCTCCCTACTAAGATTCCAAGGCTCTCCCTGCACCAAAGCCGGCTGAAGGGATGGAAATACTTTGCCGTTTACACCTGGTTCAAGTTTTCTGGATTTCATTTCCCTTCTCCTCCTCTTCCATTTTCCTCTCTTCATCTCCTCCTTATTCCAGCCATCCTCCCCATAGGTACATACACAAGCATATAAACGCACATGTATAAACACTGAGCAAAATAGGGGATTAATAAAGAAATCACATTATTTGCAGGTTGGCATACTCCAAAATGGGAAATGCTAACTAAATACTCTGCAGAAAATTCTGGAGTGACTCATTCTTCAGGCAATTTCTTGCAATACAGGCTGGAGTTGGAACTCCAGCATTAGGTATCAGTCAGCATTTTGTGCAGTGCGGCTTTATGTCAATGCCAGTTAGTGTTAGTATTACCAGCCCTGCCATTAAATCAACTATTTTCTTTTCTCTCTTTAATATTCCCTGGATTTTTGTATCGGCACTTTCTTTCAAACATAGATACAAATTTTGCGAAGTATGCAACTAGCTACATTGCTTTTATAAAATACTATCCATACCTCATCTTATAATTTAATCTTGTTCCGCTTATAAACCATTCCAAAGACACTAGGACAGCAGAATATATGCTCGCCAGTATTTGAGACAGGCCTACTAGGGTGAACAAAACCATTTTGCCAACTCAGCTGATAGCAGGCAACATGCTACACAGAAGGGGACTTCAATCCCTGATGTGCACAGTTGATGCTCATCTGACAACAAAACTACGTTATAGAAGATGAATTATTTAATGGTAAATATCAGAGACAGAGCCAGAATGGAGGTGAAGAGCAAAATGCTGGGCAAACATATGTCACTATCTCTGTCAGGACTCACCCATCTGCTGGATTTGAGAGAAAGTGAGTGATGCCCTTGTTTGGTGAAAAAGCCATAAGCTGCATGATGCCTGATCTAATCACAAAGACCACAGTGAGAAAAATGTATAGGCATTTATTATTTATTCTAAATCTACAGGATCATGTTCAGTGGCTGTGAGTCAGCACCCCCAGGTCCTTTTCCATGAGCAGCTTTCCAGCCACTCTTCCCCAAGCCTGGAGAGTTACAGGGGGTTGTTGTGGCCCAAGTGCAGGACCCAGCCCTTTGTCTTGTTGAATCTTGTAGCATTGGCCACAGCCCATTGATCCAGCCTGTCTAGGTCCCTCTGCAGAGCCTTCCTACCCTCCAGCAGATCAACGCTCCCACCCAACTTGGTGTCATCTGCAGATTTACTGAGGGTGCACTCGACCCCCTCATCCAGATCTTCAGTGAAGATATTGAACAACACTGGCCCTAGTGTATTTGTGCACTATAAAAAAAAAAGAGGCTTCAAAAGTAGCTAATAATTCAGTAGCCTATTTTGAGGGAATCTCTGGGGTCCATCTGCAAGTTCCAGGCTCCCAAACTGCTCTCCCTGTTTCATCTGGATGATGGTACCACACAGGGAGTGCAGCACCAAGGAGCATACCATCCCCTGACATGCAACCTCCATCTGCTCCTCGGATGCTGTAAGTACGTGGGGTTTGTTATAGAGCCTGTCTCCATAGTCCTGCTTAATTAATACCAGGGAAAATCCACGTGAATCATTTGTTGAGGTAAGTGTCGTGAATACCCACAAAATATACTTAAAGCCAACATGAATGGGCAGGGCTTCATTTTCCTTCATGAATATGCATAGCTGATGTAAAAGATGCTAATCTTGCCCTCCTCCACTTCCTTTCCGCCTTCTCCATCTGCCCCTTTTGGAGTTAAGCACTTATCTCTTACCTAGTGAATAGGGCTCCATTATGTGAAGGACTACAGAATTTTAATGAACTGCAAAATATAGTTAATTGTGGAAAAAAAAAAAAAGGCATCTTCTGCACTTTTTCATGTAAATTAGACACATTAATTAGTGTTCAGTATTTTTTTACTGCACACAGCCCTGAGAAGGGATAAAAAAAAAGCTGCTTGACAATTCAGCACTGGAATCTCGATAGAGATAGGGAAACAGAGGGGGCATTTCTGACGCACAGCACTAATCCAGCCTCCAAAGTGAATACTTCCTAATTCCAATCTGGAATGGTGAGAAAGTGATGGAAGACTGTTCTTACAAAGTTATTAATTTTTAAAGTTTTCATCTGCTTGAGCTCGTGAATGTGTTCTGGTTGAAACTGTCCAAAAGCCAATGGCAAACTGCACACAGCAATGCACATTGCAAAAGCAAATGAAACATCTTTAATGAGATTTTGAGTCCTTCAGAAAAAAAAAAATCAATATAACATCTGCACCTACATCCTGCTTCAGGCTGCCCAAATCAATACCCTTGTGTATAAGTGGACACTTCTGTGCTTATTTGCTGCAGGTGGGTTACAGGAGTTCTATTGAAGCAGAGCTTAAAAACAAAGCACTCTGTCAGCTGCAGTAAAAGAAGTGGGTTTATTTCCCAAGATGTAAAACTGACTGTAGATAGTTTCAGATAAGGTTACTATCACAATACAACACAGCAGCAATGGTAACGTTATCTATTAAAATTACTATATAAAGCATGTATTGGCATATTAGAACTGCTCTTTATAAATAATATTCCACTCTTACATAGTAACTCAGTTACATAAGAGAAGCATTCAGGTGATTTATTTAAGTGTAGCATGGCAGCATTATTACACTGTGTTGGAGAAGTGTCCCATTCTGACCAACTGAGGCCAGAATCTGTTCACACACAGCACGACTGCATGACCTCTGAAGCCAAATGCTCCCATCAGAATCAGAACCAAAGCAGTGCACAGACACTGACAGCAATGTTGTTTTCTCTGAGATACACCTTGTGGTCCAGTCACTACATTACTCCTCTACTCACACATTCTATATGCCTCTATTGGCACAGAGAAAAAGCTCTTTTCCCCTTTGTTTTCACATATCACAAACTGCAGCTGATTCTCACTGACATGAAGAAAGCAATGCCTGAGAGGTATCAGAGCTTGCTTCAGGAACTGATTCATCTGAGACATGAAACGTTTCTCAGAAAAAATGTTGCTGGTGCTAATTTTTGAAGCAGCAGTCAGTTAAGTCACTCAGTGAGTTGGACAGAAGATAAGCTTTGGTGTGGGTCTTCTGCAGACAACTTGAAGGCTGAAATCGCTGAATGCGTTAGAGAAAGCACTAGTAATACACTATAACCATATTAAATACTCGTAGGAAAACCTGCCTGCTCCTATAAAGCATCTGTACCTTTAGAGAACTTGATCAAGCAGGGTTTAGCAACACAACCTCTGCTAACTTCTGTTAATATGCTTCATTTTATTGATCAGGATTTAAACTTCAAAAAAACCCTCTACACAGTATTCTTTTCCACCACCAATCTCTTTTAACCATATTAGAGCTGGCTTACATTTCAGTTTTAGATAATAGATCTGGGATCAAATGGAATGAAGCACCTTCTTCCTAACCAGGCCCAGAAAGCAAAAGAAACAGTGAGTAGTGTGCCCGTTTCTAAGGATACTTTATTTCTCTAGTAAATTTGATATGCAATTATCTTAGACAGACATATCTGACATAGCCATTAGAAATCACCTATGCAAGAAGATATAGGTCAACTTTGCTTTGCGTTTCCTTCTAGCAAGGCTTCTCTTGGCTTCTGTTAATCAGGTACTTAATAAAATACCATCACAACTGAAGCCCATGAAGGTGTGATGCATATATTAACTTCATCCTCCTACTACTGGTATATCCAACTTAAATTGTAACTCAGGTTCTGCTGTGACAACACTAAATAGCACAAGATGATAAAAACTGCTTCAGTAGGTACAGCACAACTGTACTATCTTGGATCCAACTCAAATTAATGAGCTCTGCTGTTGCAGGTTAAGTTAGTCTGTGTTCAAGTACTACCCAATCTGCATTACACTCCAATCTAACCCGTCAGCTAAAATATCCTAAATATTGTGTTATCAGTTGCAGTGTGTTTGACTCAAAAATGGTATGAAATTTCAGGCTCTGCTTTTCTACCACTGCAGTCAGTAACAGCTTCAGCAGTGGCTCTTATGCAAAGCAGGATCTGTCTGTCGGAGTACAGCTTCAGTTAATATGAAAGTAGCCTTGATTAAAGGGAGTAAGACAGAGAGAGCACCTATTTGTTTGCTATGCTATAACCTCTGAAGAATCAAATGACTGCCAGCTGGAATTAACCTCTGATCCTGGCATAATTGGTCAATCGGTCCAAGGACCCCATCCAAGCATGACTAAAGAGGCCTCTCACCCACAGCTCTGATGCATTTCAGTTCAGTCATCAGATCATCCAGCTCCCTGACAGGGCTTCTCCTCTACAAACCAAACCGGTCCCAAAGATGCCAGCAGATGTAGCACTAAGGAAGGATGGACACCTCACTGCATGCTCATCTCACACACCTGGGATGGGTATAGCACTGCTCACCAAGGTGGAGTGCTCAGAACATACAAACCATTCCAAAAATGCATTATTACCACTGCTGAAGCTAGTTAAGCCAGTGAAGAAAAGGTTAGTTTACAAAAAGTAAATCAAAAGTACATTTTCAAGAACAGACTCAGTATAATAATTAATGAATTCAGTTAGCATTATCAAGCTTCATTTACATCTGTCTAGATAATGGACGAGATCTTTCTTCCTGCTGCTAACAAAATTTATTTGCTAACATATACTCCCACAGCTCAAAGCGTTACTAGATGATTTTGCCTGATATTCACACATTGTGCAAAATAAATAGCTTTGAATGATATTTCAAAGATATCATTTATTTCTACTTCCTATCTGCCTAGAACAACAAAGGATGTTTTTTCCTTAAATCCTTCAGCTTTGCCAACTTCTCTCAACAAGTATGAATTACCCCACCTATCCTTTACATCATCCATGCTGACATCTGCCTTCACTTGATTTTTTTTTTCTAGTACAGACAGCACATAAGAATCTCAGCATGCCCTTTAAAGCATATATTCTATTCCAAATGTGGTTTGTGTACACAAAGAGCCACTGCACAGCATTCTTTCTGCGTACCATGTATAAAAAATTGTCCCTTCTACCCTTAGTTTCTAACAAATTCATTGTTACGAGGAAACTGTGTCAGGGTGAAATATCTTCAACTGGCAGTGAATTTGCTTAATATTCAGAAGACACTATTCTCTAAATAAATCTGCATTTCCAAGTTTTCTTAAGAATAAATATTTTTAAACAATGGGATTATGAAATACTGAAAGACAGCAAACACTTAGCACAAACAATGCTCTCCCTCAAATGGTCCAGAGGATATCACAGTGTGCTGTACTTCAGGAAGCTCCAGTTACTCCTCTAACCCCTAGATTTCAAGGAAAGTAGCTTAGAATTTTACAAGATGGTCAAGGAAAAGGTGATTGCTATGAAACACATCGTCTCATCTTCTCCATCCAATGCTCCTCATCTATCACAATGTCCAGTATTGCTTTCTAGTCCAGAAATGAAGGCAGCCATCTTTCCAATAAACATATCATCCTTTACTTCAATTGCATTTCCAGCAAATGGTCTAATGATCCTCACTGTGAAAAATGTCGCTCCTTAGTTCTCTATTTACTCCAGGCTTTTTTTGCTCATAGCTTTTTGTCCAACTTCCTTTCTTTTCCAGTTACCCTGAAGTGATGTGTATTTGATAAGCCTCTAGATAGATTTTAGAAAAATACCATTTTGCCTGAGCAGACACACTTCAACTCCTGTGAAATCTCGCTTCACTTTCAGTGTGCCTCAGATTTCAGCTTAAAAAAACCTCTGTGGCCTCGCTGCTATAACATTCTGCCCATGAACACTAGGAAAACTTATCCCCAGTATCCCAGAAGCAAGGAAGTTACACTTCCATCACATTCTTGTTGTGTTCCTTGTTCTGAGGCTGCCACAAATTTACACTCACAAATTCAGCCTAACGCAAACATGGTGGGGAGATTCTGAATTATGTCATAAAGGAGACTTGTGATCAGTTCACAGCCCCTGCTAATGCATCTGACAGCTGGTGCTCTGACCGGCAACAACAGCAGGCTAGGCTCGGATACCTGAGCATCTTCACATCCACTTCTGTGATAACAGCTGGTCTTTCATGATCACTTGCCCCAGTAATGCCAAAGGAATGTACTGTTTACCTGTCTCTCACAGAACAGGAAACAGACTTGTCCTTGGGAAGACCAGGAGTTTCCCTTGAGATGGAAATTAAAACTGACTTCTCGCTTGTCTTGTATATCCATTCTGAATGCTTCTCCATCTCTGCCACGTAATCATCCTTTGCTTCCACTTGACTTACCCAATTCCGGCAATGCTGCCTTTCTCAAGCTGAATACTGAGAACGCAGCCCATGATTAAACAAATGTACTTTAAAGAAAAGTCAGGATATTCAGTCCCCATACTTATCTAATCACACTGCTGGTGAATGGGCTGTTACATCTCAGCAAGCTGCTACAGAATATTTAGCAATAATAATCATCAGCAGCATAAACTGTGGTGATGAGAAGGCTCACTACAAACCTATTCAGCCTCTCTCAGGGACTGTCTCAGGATTTCTGTCTGGATTAGCAAAATTACAGTTATAGAGTCTGCTTTAACTGCATTTAACTGCATTTCCCACTTGACAGCACAACCTTCTACGTGTGAATCTGCTTCAGCTGAGGCTTTTTACTTCCTCTTCCTCTCTTTCAACACTAGTTTATACAACTTCTGTAAAGTGTATTTAAAAATGCCATATGACCCTTAATTCAGGAAAGAATTAAGAAATTCTGTCTGTCCTGAGGAATAGACAAAAGAGGGAGAAAACAGTTCTTGAGCAGAGCCACCCTCACCACTGTCCCATAGAACACACTGCTGGAGAAAAATGTTAGTTCTGTGTCGTGACTTTTCTCCTCTTTGTGGGGCAGGGTTGGAGATTTCAGGCCCTTTACACACATACAGGGTATCTTTCCATTCCCACACAGAAATTGGACCTGGCAGTTAATGCTCTGCACAAAGAGATTCCTTGATTAATAAAACAATAGCTACTAAAAAAAAGGAAGGAACTCCTCTTTTTAACAAAGCCATGTATTTCTCTGAAGCACTTCCTTTTCCTAAGACAAACAATGAAACAGGTTGAATTATAAGGCTTCAATAGCAATGCCTCCAGAAAAGACTACTCCTGTTCAACTGGCGAATGTCAAACGAAACCTGAAAATGTGAAGGAAGCTGAAGAACTTGGAAGGACTGAGTGTACACATACTAAAACACGCACACAGATAACGTTTCCCTTGCTCAATCGTGTTCCCTGCTCTTGGACAGCTGCCAGACACAGAGGTACTGAAACATCAGGAAGAAACTTGTTTTCACAAGATCTCCAAGAGGGGCTGTAGGTTCAGACACAAGGGAGAGTTCCTCTATGCATTCCCAATGTGTTCAGCAAACAGAACTCTTGCAACTTTGGCAGTTGATTCATCAAAACTGAGAGGGTTTTTTCCTACTTGAAAAGGTTTTTTGTTTGTTTATTTTCTTCTTCCTTATAGCTAACCTTTTGCCTCCTTTCGTGGGGCAGTTTTCTATCCCTGTTTCATCTCAGACTCTTTACCTTTGCCACTAATCTGCAACAGGCAAACTTGACAAATGTCAGCAACACTCGAAGTGTAATTATAGCAGGCTTGGATTTTCCTTCTTTCTTGTTATCAAGTATGTGGCTCTAGCTTTCAGCATGACTGAAAACGGCTCTTTTCTGAAGAAATGTAATTCTAAAACTAAAGCAGCTTAAACTATCAGCACTTCGGTTACAGCTCTATGTTCTAAGCCTCCACCTTAATACTCAGAAGCATGATCAGAAAAACTGGTACAAGAGAATCAGGGTGCAACTTCTGTGGATTCTGAATTTCTCAATATATTGTATTATGAAGAAACACACCATGTACATGTAGCTCCCAGTGAAACTGTGATTACAATGGACACCTTGATATCTCATATTAGTTATTTAGAAAAGAGGAACTTTTGAAGCTGTTTTCTGGAACCAGAGTTATTCTCATAACCTCATCATATTCGTAATTTACGCCTGAGCGCACTTTTCTTTGCTGCTTCACTGACTTCATGAATATCTGGCTACTGCCACAGACTCCTATATTAAGAAGACCTCAGAAAGCAAGCACTTACTTATTCCAAAGTTTCCCCAGAGCCCATCACAGCTTCTCAGCTCAGGATGTGGATATGCCCCACCACCAACCTCCACTCAGAGCTTCCTTGCCCAACTACCTCTGCTGACTTGTAGCCAACCTGCAAGGAGGACTGGAGGGTGAGTGAACCAAAATAAGAGTTGTGTCTTTGGACACCTTCAGCAATAGCATTCCTGTTGCGGTTTAAGCCCAACCGTAACTCAGAACCATGCACTCTCTCTCTCACTACCCCCTTCCCTTTCTTCACCCCTCCCCACCCCCCACCCCCGCTCCCAGAGGGATGGGGAGGAGAATCAAAAGAATGTAACTCCCATGGGTTGATATAAGAGCAGTCCAGTAACTAAGGTATAACACAAACCACTGCTGCTACCACCAATAATAACAATGATAAGGGAAATAACAAGGGAAGAGAATACAATCGCTCACCACCCGTTGATCGATACCCAGCCCAACTGAGAAGTGACCTAGCCCTTCCGGGTGACTGCCCCCAGTTAGATCCTGGGCATGATGTGCTGTGGTATGGAATACCTCTTTGGTCAGTTTGGGTCAAGTGCCCTGTCTCCGCTTCCTCCCATCTTTCCCTCGCCCCTGGCAGAGCATGAGACTCAGAAAGTCCTTGGTCAGAGTAAACATTACTGAGCAGGAGCTAAAACCATCAGTGTTATCAGCGCTGTTCCCAGGCTGAAAGTCAAAAAAAAAAGCAATGCGCCAGCTACTAAGAAGGAGAAAAAAGACAATTCCTCAGCACAGTCTTTCTCTGGCTCAGTACAGAGCAAAACTCCTCCACAAAAACCCAATGGAAAGCATGGGTGTCTATTATTAAACCATCAAACCAGTGTTTAAGATGATGGCTATCCAAGTAACAGACACATCAACTCATAAAAACCAGTCATGTTTCAACTGGCAAAACACTCAGGAATATTTGGTTACGCTCTGAAAGCTGCCTCAGACACTTTCACCTTCCCCCCATCCAAAACTGTTGCAACTCAGGGCAGCACAAATCTGCCCCAAGAGTTAGGGAGATGTAGTAACTGGTTTATTGAGCAGAAGCTCACAGCTGTAGTATCACCAGGTGTAACTCAGTGGGGTTTGTTAGGTTTTTTTCCCCCCATCTGAACACCTCAGCTTTGCTTTATTGTGAGTTGAAAACTGCAGTTATGAGAGATTTGCTTTATGAAGCACCTTTCCAGTGACTAGAGTTATAACTTGGCATTGATAATTATGCACACAGTGTTGGTCTATGTGAGACAGTAGCTATACTTCAAGTTTTCTAACAAAGCTGGCTTCGACAACGAGTGTTAAATGGGTTCTGTGGCATATGAAACACTAATAATTCAGTCATTCAGTCCAAAAACCATACCACATGACTGACAGCTGACAAGTGAGTGACATCAGCTGTTATACAACATAATCATTTATGGTTTAGTGAGGTGTTATGTAAAATGAACAATGCACAGTAAAGCACAGAACTTAAAGGTGACATACAGATAAGAGTTCCTAAGCTATTAATTCCTGTTTTCTGGAAGCTAAGGGAACTTGCAGTTCTCAGCACAGAAGGCCTTTTTGAAATGGCATTAACTTTCAGCAAGTAGTCATTAACCACACACATGTGGTCTTATGTATTAGGCTGCTGTGTTCTATGGGAGAAACTTCAGTTCTGCTCTGAAAAAGAGATATTTTTTTTACTCTCAATGATTAATTGAAGCTCTGAACACTTCTTACTCATTACTGTGTTGGCTATTGCAAATACAATAACCAACACATAAACATTCTATGGTCTGGCCCGCAGATCTATTCACAGTACCCTACAGGAGAAAGCAGAAAGCAATGGCTGGAAGGGTAAGCACAGGCCTATAGAGCTTACTTGCTTATAATTTTGACAATATGGAATTTAACTGTTCTTACTGTCTAGCCTGGGAAATAGAGAAGTTTATCTACATTTTTATTCACCAAACTGCTGAGTATAACAGGGAAGCAAAACTGAACACAGACACAAATGGAATGACATGTTCCGTAAGCAGCAGAATTTAGTCTGATTACCTTTGCCTTTGAGTTTTGCGCCCGGATTATTTTATGTGTAACGAGGCATGAGACCTGACTGAAGCTTTTCTTGCAGCCGGGCCACTCAGAGTCCTCTTCCTCATTCTTTAATGGGGATTCATTGGGACATCAAACCACAGCCCACCCACCCTGCAGCCTTGCTGCCAGTAAGACACTGAACTGGATCTCACTCTTCAAACACCTATTCTCCTTAAACTCCTTCGTTATTTTTGAGACTCAAACAGTGGTTGAGATGACTGACAGGTTCAAAAGTTCCCAGGAGGATCACCTGAGCTGTTTACCAACCTGTTCACTCCCTGATGGATGAGCAGCTGGTTTCTGATCCACCCTGCACCTGAATGCCAGTCCCATGTGCAGATAAGCTGCAGCTGACACTTCAGCAACTGCTTACAAAATCTGACAAATGAAGTTCCCTGATGCTCGGCTTCAGTTCGGGCATACCCTGGAAAGATTCCTCTGGTCTGTACTCTAGATACCAGAAGAAATGCTCAAGGTTCTGATCCATGAATATGCTGAGGGAGCAGCATTTTGACCAGTGAACTTTCTCTGTTATTCCTGCTGCAACTATTTCCCCTCTTTCCAGCTTTTTCAATTGTTAATAAAAGAACATGAAAGATTTGCAACTATACATGAAAAGGATTCTCTGCTTTCTAACAGCAACAGCAATTCCATGTTTTTGCAATAGTGAGAGGAAAAAGAAACCAAACCAACCACCCAAGCCTTAAGCTTGAAAGCCATTCATTTGCCTAAAGGCAGAACCCTACAATATGCAGAGAGAAAGGAGAGAACCTTCATCTTCAAATAATGACCTACAAGATGCCCCTGCTTAAAGATACCACACAAACTTAAACTCACAATTCTCATTTTTTAGAGGAACTAGCTCAAGGGATGCTGCATAAAACACAATTTAAATGGTACAATCCTACTGCACAATGAAATCAAAGAAGACAGACCAACTGAGAATGGAAAGGAACTCATGTTCCATGCTTTTTTAATTAAAAGAATCCAGAATAATAAGAGTGTCTAAAAACTCCCAAGCAGCCTGAAAGAGCTAGAGATCAAGGACAGAAACGTCTCCTCAGATCTGCACCCTTGTAATGGTCAGCCTTTGCAAGGCTAAAGTTTAAGTCCCCAAAAATGTTTAGAAACTTGGCATGCCAGAGCCCACAACAACATAAACTCCTGCTTCTAGACTAAAAATAACCACCACCTTGTATTAAAATGCCGTAAGACCTGTTCTGCTAGGTCTTCACACTGGGGTGTGCAGAGCATTTGTGGTGTGGGCATAAAACCTAACAGTTTTCATGAAGAAAAACACGGCTTCTTTTTCAGAGGAGATGGGGGAAGTTGCTCCCTGACAATCTTTGTGCACAGCCCAGCTCTGAGCCAAGAACTTCTGCCTGCCATAACCATGTACAATACACTCTATCCCACAGGTTTAGGTTCCTATCACCTTGGCAAACTAAGGCGGGGAAGTCATGCTTGAATCCAAAAACCTGAATGGACAGCTCCATTCACTGCCTTAGTCAAGAGCTACAGTATCTTCCGCAGGAGCCTGACAACAAATGAACCTGAGGAACCCCATCAGATGCAGCTAAGACTTCTGCCTCAGATCAGAGCCATGCTCCAAAATACTCAGTGAGCTTCCAAACTTTCAAGGGAGGCCGCTGTCTGCCTAGAAATTGAAATAAATTTTACTACAAACTACAGGTGAAGAGGAGCACAGGGCAGGGTAGAAAGGACACGATACCTTCTGAAGAGCAAGTACCAAACATGGAAGTGCAGCAAGCTTGAAGGATTCATGATGGGAGACACTGCTATCCAGAGTGAATACTCTGGGTGAGAGCTAAGCACAGTAGATGACAGAAAGAGGTATTTTGTGGGCAGCTATCAACTATAAGAAAAATATCACATCAATATGACAGTCACAGGTCACTGTCAAAGTTTTCCATGGCACATGAGCATCTGACTGATCAGCCTGCTTTTACTGCTGCTACCTTCAACTTGTTATAATATGCAAAATAACATGCATGCTCAAGCATATACACACAGATATATATGCCAACACAGTACGTTAGAACTGACAGCTTTCTGAAAGCTACCAGAAGTCCAGATAAGACGGAAGCCTGTTCAAGCTGTCGTAGATATTTCATCTGATTCCTGTCACATCTAAAACTTCGTATAAAGCTACATTAAGGTACATTATCCTAAAATGGATCACTGAACTGCCACCAAGCACAGTGGATCTTGCAGGTGCTAAAGAATATTGTGGGGTGAGTGAAGGACTGGCAGGAACAAGCCAAAATTCTTCCTCCATATCATGCATGCAGGGCTGACATTGCTATTTTCTGTTTAGTCCTGGGCTGGAAAGGGAAAATATGGCATGTTTGAATTCTCAGGATTTTGTATTCTTTAAGAAATCAATGCCATCTTCCCCTCTAGAAGCCACACTAACACTGACTTCTCCCACCTCCCCTACTGGGCTTATGAAATGGTGGAAGAAATTGGAGTGATTTAACTGCAGCAATGTAACTGTCATATACTTATAGCTGCGATTGACAAGGGTTTAATCTGAATCCCAGGCAGAAGCTGGGGACTAAGTGTGAATTTGCTAAATCTCCCATTTGCTGCTTTTCCCTCTGACAGACCCTGAGGTTTCAGCTTGCCTGAACTTGTACTGTTGACCACTGAGAATGGTGGATACAAGAACAGAGGGATGCTGAGACTGACCTGAATTCTAGAGTTTGCAGTGAAGCACCACAGTCAAAACTGCATCCTCCACAAACTGCACTTTCATCCTACTTGAATCTTCAGCGGAGAAGCATGTCCACACACTCGCCCACACCCACACCAGCATATGGCCCCATTCACACACGCGGGGTTTGTGCTCTACCCTTCTCCTGTCACCCAGATACCACTGACAAAATCGAATGTTTCATTTACAGCAGGGACTGGGAAAAAGAAAGGTACAGAAGAAAAAATTAGAATAGGACAGAGCTAAAAAACAGGCCGAATGTTTGGGTGCCTTCTTCTCATTCTGTACAGTCTGTCCAAGATCATTTTTACCTCTACAGCTAGAACATCCTGGGGACAACCATACACTGGAATGTACCAGCAGTAGGTTGAGAGAGGGAATTTTCCCCCACTACTGTGCTCTGGTGAGACCCTCCTGCAGCCCTGTGTCCAGTTCTGGGGCAACAACACAGAGAGTGATGTGGAGCTGTTGGAGCAAGTCCAGAGAAGACCATGGAGATGCTGTGAGGGCCGGAGCAGCTCTGCTCTGGAGCCAGGCTGAAAGAGCTGGTATGGTTCAGCCGGGAGAAGGCTCCTGAAGGGCAGACCTTAGAGCAGCTCCACTGCCCAAAGGGGCTACAAGAAACCTGGAGAGGGAGAGGGGCTTTTGACAAGGGTCTGTAGTGAGAGGACAAGGGTCTGTAGTGAAAGGACAAGGGGAATGGCTTTAACCTGACAGAGGGGATGCTGAGATGAGACATTAGGCAGAAGCTCTTTTCTGTGAGGGTGCTGAGGCGCTGGCACAGGGTGCCCAGAGAAGCTGTGGCTGCCCCATCCCTGGCAGTGTTCAAGGCCAGGTTGGACAAGGCCTGGAGCAACCTGGTCTAGTGGAAGGTGTCCCTACACACTGCAGAGGGTTGAAACTGGATGAGCTTTAAGGTCCCTTCCAATCCAAACCATTCTATGGTTCTCTGATACGATTCTATGACACTCTCTGGGACTCAGACAATAATGTTAATAGAGACCAGACCAGATTTGCTCTTTTTAGTCCACTTCCCACTCCCCCATTGAAAAAAGTGGCTAAAAGCTTCCCTAGGATTTGAACAATCTCCTTGGGCATTTTCCACAGACCAGAATTTCCTTGGATTTGACGCTCCAGCAAAATGATCTTGCTCTTTTTCTCTCTGTGTACCAGCCAGAAGGAACTAATGCATTTTGATCATATGATCTCTGAAATTGCTACGAACCTAACAGCAGGCTGCACAGCAATTGCACACAGTTTAACTCCTGCTTACTAGTTTAACTCCAGCTTGATGGTTCATACTGAACTATTTTAGCTAAACCCAGATTACAGTCATGCAAGTTTTCCCCTGCCTCAACTGATAAAATAAAGCATCCATGCACAAGAAAACTGCTGGCTTAACTGAAACAGTGCAACACCTGTTACAGCTAAAGCCCTGAGTACAGGCAGTTCCTAAGAACACAACACCGTGCATCCTTTGCCCCTGTTTATGTGCCTAGTGCATGACCCTCAAGCATTTCTTCCAAGAATTTTTTCTCAGGAACCAAACTGCCATATGTGCTAGCATGTTAAGTGTAGTCCGAAACCTTCTGAAATGGGAGGAATCAGCATGAGAAACCTCCTGCCCAGATAAAAATGGCTATGGAAATGTGGCTAACGTGGTCACTTTGCAGTGTCACTAGAGGAGCAGGTTGGCAGACAGACAGGACAGCCTCAGCTTCCTCCACGAATCAAGCCAAAAATGTCAGCATTTATGGGGATGTTGCTCAGAGCTATTTTCTGCCTCCTTATTAATCATTTGCTATCTAATCGTGTACTTTAGCATGCAAAATAAGACAGTTTCTCACTGTCCTTGGCTCTACCAATCACAGGTTTTACATCATGCCTTTAGCTTTTCTTCTTGAGTTTTACATGCACAAGTTCTGCCCTGTACTGTTTAGTTTATTTCTTTTCTTATTTTTTTACTTTAGAAATTGTAAGGTGCTTTTCCTTTGCTGGTGAATTGAGATGGTTTAATACCAACTAACCCCTTTCCTGAATACGCACCCATGACACTCTGGCTTTTACCATTCCACTTAGGAGCTAACAGAAACTTCTTCTGATTTCAAAAAGGAATTATTCCCATTTTCAAAATAAACACAATTCATTTAGTTTTGTCTGACTGTCTCAGAATTAAGTAGCAATTTATTATATTTTGTTTGGATTATTAGTTAATATATCATATTGCTGACATAAAAAATATTTCACGTGTCTGGTAACTGGTGTGTAATTTTTAGCCTCCAAGTACTTGTAAGTGATTAGGAAAGCTAGATGGAAAAAAAAAAAAAAGTGTTTTAACTAATAACTGAAATAATCTTTATAATAAGAAAGTATAATATTGTTTCATATGGTTCATAAACATTCTAAATGAAGTTCAAAATTGAACTTTATACTCAAAGTGATTCATTTTGTACACCTCCGTTAAAACCTGTATCATGCTGCATGACTCAAAATTACCCTTGAGACCAGAACTTCATGCAACAAAGCTTATTCGAGTGACTGGCATAAATGGTCAGTTTTCCAAGGGGCTCAAAGTGCCCACAGCTCGCCATGGCCCCTGGCCCTATCCCTTCTCTTTATGACTTCAGCCAGCCCCAATTATCCAGCCCGCCCCAATTATCCAGCCCTAAGACAAATCTCAAGATTTCCGTTTACACTTCTGAAATCCATTTAATATTATTAGGTTCTCTTATTTCAAATGCCACATCAAATATGATTCAGTGTCATTTTACTGCACTGAAGCACAAGTCATATTTCATTATATTATCCAATAATTACATTGTTTGTCTGCCAGTTCACTCCCATGAACATGTCATGTTGAAAAACTCTCCCGTGAGAGGCTTCTCTTATAGATACTGAAAGGAGCAAACAAGAAGCAGAGCCCTGAAATGATGCTGAGCACTTTTTGATTCTTTTTGCAAGGCTGATGCAGATCCAGACGTATGGCAGCATTCAAAACACTGCATGCTTCATAGCAGTGGGTTATGTCCCAGTTACTTGCTTCTGGCTATTAAAAGCTGTGTTCAAATTTGATTACCACTTGAATCCATCTGAATGAGTTATTAGACATACCTTTGTAACTGTGGAAAAGTCCTTGTCACATAAAGAAAGTATGTTCCATATCAGTAGTATTAATAAATTAGAGCTAGAAAGCTACTTTTCAATTGCTGGAAACAACAGAATGCATACATCAGTTTGGTTCACAGTTACACACGTTAAAAGCACATAGAGGTCTACATAAATTCATCTCTAGATGTGACTGAACTGTGTAAGACTGAGGATACATTCCTGTTACCCCTGCTGCTCTGGGGGACTATGTGATGTGGTGTGCACAGTGCCACAAGCCTGAACCACATAAACACCAACACTGAGGCATCAAAAAAGCACACAGCCCTTTACTTGCACCTTCATGCAACCGCTGAGTGGCCTGTGTGTTTAAATGCCATGCTGAATGAAGGCTTCTGGTAAGGAGAAAACTGGGGGGATAAATGACAGTGGACTGGCATAGGTTAATGCTAGCCTTCCCAGAAGACTCTCCCTAGATTCCATTTCTCATCAATGGAGAAGGGTGATCTAGAGTAAAAGCCTTGAACTCAAGACTTTGACTCAGACTCTTAAAGGAGATTTACTCTCCTACAGTTATGGAAAGGGTTTAACCTCAGAAGGCTTACACCAGGCCAAGTATCTCTCTCATTTTTGAGCATGGCCTTCACCCAAACATGTGTGTAATTATAATTATACACAGTGTGAACAGCCAGTGGAAATATTTCCCTTTAAAGTCAGGACACACATAAAATGTTAATTCTGGGTTTGAGCATGGTTATATATGCTGGGACTTGCTCGCTTTACTAGATGAATGTTACCCTTTGTCAGTACCCACCAATGTTTCTATATTAACAACCTGCTGCTAGCTCTCGGTTGCTGTAAGAGGCAGAGAACCCAGTTTTGACCTTGCAACAAGGCAGGGGGCTGGAACTAGATGAACTTTAAGGTCCCTTCCAACCCAAACCATTCTGTGAGTCTATGAGGTATCTTCTGCAGTTGTCTGCGAGCAGCTCATGTTTGCTAAGTACCAGCAGCTCTCAAATCTTTTGGGTGGGGGGAAGCACTTGCATGAGATTCATGTGATAACATTCTCTGTGGAATGACTTTCCTCCAGAGTGAACATTGGTGCCTTTGCACAGCACAAAAGTGCTTGAGAAAACTGATGAAAGTACATCATTTCTACATTTGAAGTGGCACTGTCTTATTCACTGCCTCTCATTTTTCACTTTGCTATTAGTGTTAAGGCAATACCAAGGCTACTTATTTCTGAATCGCTGGTCTCCCGGGGGACTGTTCTGCATAATGACAAGTTCATCCATGATATCTGGGACTGGGAATACTCAGCCCCAAATAGATCCATTCCCATATAACTGCACTGAGGCACAGGCTCATTTCAGATGCATGAAAAAGGCAAGTGAAATAAACGCATTATCTCATTTAAAATGCATACAGTCCCAGGAAGCAGGATAGACTGTAGGTGTCACTAAACAGTGCATAGTAAATAAATCACATTTGCAATGCAAGACACCTCAGCTAGCCGAAGCCCAAGGCGTTTAGGGTTACAGAAACTGAGGGCCTGGGTGCTTTCAGGACTACATTAATGGCATTTTCAGCCATAAAAATCACAATTAAAGGTAGAAAAAGTTGTCGTCTATGCTCAGGAGCAGGCTACATTTGTAAATGCACAGAAGCTGTGGCACATGGACTTTTACATGCACCTCATTGCTATTCAAAAGAACAGTAATGAGCAAATGGTTCCCAACTGTAATACCCGATGCTTTTCTCTGCATCACCTACACAGTAGTAAATATTCTTCCAGCCAGTAAGTGTATGCAGATTCTGTGCTCCCTAAATGAGCAGGCTGCTGCTTAATCAGTATTCTCCACCAATTTATGTCAGCCTCACTGGTGGTAATCCAGGCAGGCTGAGCTCACAACAGGAACCTGCTTTCTGCAAGATAGAGAGACATGCTGTTTACTTTGCTTGTCATTTCCTCTGGATGTTTTCCTATAGGAAGCAGGAACTTCCACATATCCCCTTATCAAGTTATTATATAACTCCTTCTGCTTTATACACTGGAACATATTTCACTGTATAAAGGTATGAAGTGTCTATTCTGTGTCCAAGAGCTATTGTCTATGAATTCAGGCTGGACCTTAACGGCATTACAAACAGAAAGAATCAAGTCATTTAAGATTAGTGCACTTATTTTCATAGATACAAGCAAACAAACAAACACAAATCAGAGCAGCAGCAGAGAAGAAATGTAATCTTCACTGGAACTATGCAACTTGGTTTTATAGGGCCCTGGATAACGTAATCTAAAGACCTGCTTTCTACAGAAGGTTGAGCTGGATTATGCCCGGATCATCCCTTCCATCCTCAAATTATTTGTTACTCTCTAGAAACTTTTATACTCTGGTAAATGCTGGTAGAAGATGATGGAAGAATCAGAATTAAAATGTATGCCTTTAAAAACAGCCTTATTGCTAATGCATTTTGAAAAAAAGCTTCCAATATCTTAGTTATGACAGCCGTCAATGTAAGTGCCCTGTGGGGCGCTCTGCATTTGTCATTTAAGCACTGTGTAAGCCAGTGCATACAATGTTCGCTTGGACCTAGACTGGTAAAGAAGGCTGAATAAGGTTATGCAACTCAACTGTGTCCAAGTTGGCATTTAAGAGACAAAGGCACAGTATTTTCTTATTATTTCTAACAGCATTTCACCTCCTGGGTGTGGGAAGCCATTGGGTATTGTAAAATGTCACTTCTCAGGGTACAAACCTGGAGAGGTACAGTGGGGCTACTTGTTTTCCGGTGCTGCACATCCTTGAGCAGTCTCTGCTCCTGTTTACCACAGTATGTGTAAATGACGTGACAGAACAAGAGGGTCACAGGACATCGCTATTTGAAGGTGAGTTTGAACCTTCCTTAAAGATTAAGTCCCTGTGAGGTTCTCTGACACTTAGTCCATCACCTTTGGCTTTTGTGTGGAGTTTGGTTTTGTGCATTTAACCTGTTATTGATATAACTTTGTCTGATTCTTCCCAACCCTAGCAATCCAGATAGAAAAATGTTTGTGTGAAACTATGCCACAGTCTTGTATGACCAAAAAAATTCCTTTCCACTTCTTGCTATGTTTTCCTTTTAAGCCTGCATGCTGGCCTCCTACATGCAGAGGGCTGAACTGAGTTAGGCGCAAACTGCACAGACTGTCTGGAGTACAATGAAATCAGCTGATAGCCCCACAGCTGAAGAGCTTCCACAGTGCCTCTAAATCATACACTTAACTTAATTAAATCAACTTACACCAGGCTGATTTTCAGAAAAAAACCCCAAACCATCTCAATATGGGTAAGAAAGGCCAGTAAAGAAGTATGAGAGCTAAAGACTAGCTCATGATCATAAAAGTAAAAATTGGACAGTGAAAACTGGAGTGCAATAGGGTTTGTGAAATTCCCACTAAACTTCTTCAAATTAGCTGAACTTATGTTCTTTGCAAATTCTTCAAGTCTTGACATAAAAGCAAGAAGATGAAATTTCAGAAACAGTTACGATAAAAGTGATTCTTCCTACTAGGCAGTTCTCCTGCAGTTAGTGCTAGCAAGCAGGTAAAACAGCCTTTTGTGTCTGATGGGAAGTTTATTGTGGGAATTCTGATGACAGACATGAATGTACAGTACCAAGCTTTTGTAACAGAGAAAGGAGGACATCAGCCACACAAAATTAATGCATTTCCCTGGAGAAGGAGGAATAGCTATACTTGAAAGGTGGAAGAAGGGAGCGGTGTCAGGATGGAAGAAGCCTCCCAGGCCCACTTAGGGGGCAGAGAGCAGGCAGATGCCTTTTGTATTGCGCTAATACAGCCTGGCCAGCCATCATGCCCAGCACCCACAACACTGAGATGCCCTATGTTTTGGGGAACACACTGAAAGCAAGATCAAGGTCATCTGTGGCTATTCAAAAACTGCATCATGTGTTTCATGAAAGAGTGGCATCAATAAAGAACATATACCAAAGAAGTATAAGACAGGGTGAGAAGCAGAACACATCTATTATAAGACCGAATTTCTTTAAATTGACAACTAATATTAATTCACAATAGAGGTTCTGCCTGAAACAAAACACTGTTTCCTTTAGTCTTTCCTATTATAGTAATTACCCGTGAACATTTCCCAGTAGCTCAAAGGCTATTCCTGACACCTCTCTCCAATATTCAGGCTTGCTTTCCAAATTCCAGACTGCAAGGGAACAAATACTGATAGAAGAGGAGTGCAATCAAGTTTTCCTCTGACGCTTGCTTGTGGCCCTATTTTCTCTAGACCAGACAGTAACAGTGATTAGGGAAGTTTGCCTAACCTCAACTCAAACCCATCATTAGCTCTTTTTTATTTTGTCCTCCAAGAACTCTGTGTCTGATCACATGAATACAAATGGCACCAAACTGATCCCAAGGTTTTAGCCTCTCTACACACGGCAGATACAGTGAGGAGACCTATTAAAAGGCTGCTTGCCTGAGCAGACAAGTTATGGACCATCTCACATGAAGCTGCCATGGAGGAACTGGTTAAGCAATCATAATACGTGGGCTGCAAGTGTTATAAAATGACTTTGCCCCTGTGCTCTGGGTTGTGCAGGAAACATTTGGGAGTGACATCAGCAGCCATACCAGGCATCAAGCAAGAGAAATCTCTCAGAGGGACACCTGACCAGGGATTTTTCCCATCTAGGTCTGATTCATCAACTTGTGTTACAAATGCAACCCAAATTACTGCTGGAAGCAAGCTGTTTGCTTTAATGAGGAAGTGGCAGTATACTGCAGCAGCATTGCAAGTGCAAGTAGCACTTGTCACCAGCAGTATAGATCCACTTGAGCTTTACAGACTACATGTGGGCTTTAGGTCATCTTTAGTTTTATTGTTTCACGCTGCTTTTTCTACCTGTCTCCTCCCTTTAGTACTGCAACAGGAAGAGAGGAAAATGACCCTGTTTTCTTGCTTTTGGCCAATGATCAATCAATTGTTTGAAGACCTTTCCCTTACCCTGAAGAAAACAATGATCAGTCCATAAATCTCTGCTTCTCTTTCCTATTATGCTAAAATTACCATTTCCAAAAATAAGCAAGTTATTTTGCCTCAGGAATGAGATTAAAAGTAGATAACATAATCACACTTCTAATGATATTAACTTAAAACGATGTATATGACTTACAATTATTAGAGTGATTAGAAAAAGATGATGGGCTAGTAGAACAAAGTATTTACATAAGAGAACTTACAATTTCAGTGTGACAACCTTAATTAATTCAATGATAACTGCTGACTTTCTATCTTCAGAAAAATCCATTAACATCAAAACTAATAGGCTACCATAGCAGCCAGGCTGCTCCCCTCTGCCAGTGCCCAACAAAGGGGCATTTCTGGTCAAGAACAAGTAAGAAGTGTTATACCACAAACAGAACAGTTAACAGACTGGTTTGGGTTCGAAGGGACCTTAAAGCTCATCTAGTTCCAAACCCCCTGCCATAGGCAGGGACACCTTCCACTAGAGCAGGTTGCTCCAAACACTATCCAACCTGGCCACTTCCAAAAGGGATATGGAGCACCTGAAATCCTGAAGAAATGTCCAAGGTTTTCAAGTGCTTTGGATGGAAAAAAAGAGGACCTGCTTTGGAAATCCAGACATATGGCGGTTCTGGGAAAGGTGCTCTGTTCAGTAGGCGACATAAGTCTGCAGGTATTAGGAGGTATGGTAGGGGCAAGCAATAATACTTGTAGACCTGTTGGGGCTGTTTAAATTCCTAGTACTAGAAGTAATACAGCAACAGTCTTTCTAAGATGACTTCTAACCTTTCCATGTTTTCACTGGATAAAATAAGAACTGAATATTTTGAGTCTCAGGCCGACTAACCTGCAACTTTGGATGAAAATCAAACCAACTTGTCTCCACTTAAACCTCATATAAAAACCCTATAATGTAATAAATTTTATAGAAGCTTAAAAATATATATACACTTTTAAACAAAGTAGTAGCTAAATTATTCAATGTATTAGTCTTTATTGTCTAACCGAATTAAATTCACATTTGAGATTATATTATGGCTAGCTCATTTTATTGATAAGAAACACCTCAGTGTGCTGCCTTGAACTTTGCTACGGGAGCATCCTTTGTACATAGATCTAAAAGGAATTAAAGTTATTTCTTAGTTCAGCTGGCTCTTCCATGAGACTTTGGGGGAGTGGGGGGGGGGAATAAAAAAAATATGTGGGTCCAGATTACACAAGACTTGTTTTGACATTACTCTTGTTTTAAGTGCTGCAATATTGCACTGTATCTTGAAGCACAGTCATGCCCTAAGCATTCACCTCTGACTGACAATAGCAAAACACACCGATTCTCAGTATCTGCCAAGATTAGAGTTAGGCTGACAAAAGACAAACATGTTAAACCTGTATAATATTTCCTATATTATAATCCTTTGAGAATGCTCATGCAACCCTGATAGTAAAGCTAAAGCCAAAGCTTTTTCACTCTTCCCTGACATTTTCGTTGCTTTTCAATACAATTGATCATTCAGGATTTTTAACCTTGGCCTCAGAATTGCTTGTGTTTGAACTGTGAAAAGCATCATGCTGAAGAAAAACATTACAACATATTTAAGTGTGATTATCTGGCAAGAAGCAGTACTCAAAAAAGGTGCAATGGAGGGTTTTATATTTATCAGCTGCAGATCACACCTGCTCTATTGACAAAAAACAGGGAGGAAATTATGTTGTGCCTAAGTAATAGTTTTTCAAAATCAGCGTGGGACTTTGCTTGAGCTGGTTTTGCATTCCTAAAAGTAAATTGTAACTCAGTGATTCTATTGATATGTGAATCAGCGGCTACAATAAACCCTTCAAACACCTTATCTGCCAGGGATGCAAATAACAGCAATTGTTGAATAATATTCTCTAAATTTCACTTTACTTTTGGCTTTGTGAAGTGGTTATGAAATAACCTACTGTTTGCATAATCATTTAAAAGAACCCAACAACTATGTGGTCCCAGATGAAAAAAATGAAGAACTGTTATAATCTCCAACGAGCTGGCATCTCAGCCTAAGTGACAGGCAGAAATGCAAGATGCCTTGCATGCAGATTATTTGCAACATGCTGGAGTTGAGATGCACTGACTAGAACAATAATCCATTGACATGAGTTCTGTTCCTGTCCATGGGGTTTAGAAACAATTTAGTTTCTAATCTCTTTACATTTGTGGATAAGTTATAAGGACCTAACAAAGACATGGCTGCTGTACACCAAAGATCGTCAGTTCTGATTTAAATGGATGGTTTGCTACCCCTGCATAGCCAGTGACAAGCCACTCTTGCTCACAGCCAAGTGCTGCATTGCTACCACAGTCACATGTCTTTCTTTTATGCAAGAATATGCTTTCTTCTGGGTAGTTTAGCAATATTCTTCAAGTGGCAGATTACTGGGGCCTAGACACATCAAATCACCTATGAATCACATTCTGCACATTGCTTTGCCCTCTGCTCTCCACTCATCCTACATCTCTAGAATTGCTTCTGTATATGCAATATGCAACTACCGCTTAAAATGGCACTGCAAATGTCAAACACTTGGGAAGATAAAAAGATAACACCTTATTTTATCACTTTAAATTCCACCTTATGTATTGCCTCCAAGGGAGAAAAACAGAAAAAAAAAAAAGGAATTTAATGAAAAAAAATCGATTTGCCCATAAAATGAGTAATCAGATTCTGTATAACTCTTCCTCTAAACAGTCTACACATGCTATTGATGACACTTCAAACTCCTGGTTTAATCAGCTTTTCAGTGTCAGTTTTTATTTGTATATTAATATCACAAGCAAAATGAAAACTCAAGAAGCAGGAAGCAGCTACACATGTTTGATGCTGTATGTGAAAGCCTTAGATATTTAGCAACTTCTGTGATGCTTTGATCTCTCAAGAAATCTTACTAAAATTATGATCAAAGGAATTTGTATTATCCCAAGTACTTAAGAACAAACCATCTTAGGGCAATAATCAGTATTCTGTTTAATCCTTCACCCTTGGAATCCATTATTGCTAAGCACCTCAATCTGATGGGAGTTACATTTACTTAAAAATGATATTCTCCTAAAACATAATTAGAAGTAACAGAAAGCAACAGTTCCAACTTACAGAAAGAGCTAGGAAATGGATTTCATTCTTCTGGTTAAAAAGTGGTGTTTGAAGCTGTTTTTTAAATGTGTGTAACAGAAGAAAATTGGTATGCAGCTCACTCTGAGACTTCAGACTTTAACTTTTCTACAGCAGACAAAGAAACAGAATTTCCAATACACAGCCACTTTTAATTTAATCCATTTCTAACTATTTCCTACCGTCAGTGTTTATAGAAGACTATTACACAGATGGATGTATCTAATATTTATAAAGTAAATTGACATTATGCTTTATAACATGCAAAGGCAGATAAATAATGAATTATTCTTTTTATCAATCTGACCACATAATGTCTATTTCACTGTAATATTAAGTACCGCATCAGCCTGGTTGTTGTAATTCCCCATGGCAAGTTAAATCAAACAGTGTGATACAAAGAATCCTAAATTCCAGCCTACACAACAGTGGAAGCACTTCAAAGCTAAGAAAGATTTAATCAAAACACTAATTACTGGTTAGCTTATGGATTTACAACGGGTGGTTGACAAGAGGTAAATGAGGGTTGTAGTTTTGCAGGGGGAAATAAGAGATGAAACCATAAATTCCAGTCACAGCCACAGCGTTAGTAACCTCCCACATCCTGACTAAGCAAGTCCTCCTCCTGTTTTACCTGTGCAGATTATTTTTCTTCCTGCACACAAAGGTGGACTTGACTCTTACAGTGGTTTTCTACTATTTCCATCCCCATGCTCCATCACTCTTCAATGGTGAAAGATTGTGAGCAAACTAATGAGCAAACACATCTGATTCCAAATAGCGCTGTAAGCATTCTTCCAAGCTGCCAAGCAAACATGCCTACTTTATATGAGAATCAATCCCTGCTGAACCTGTTTGCTCCAGCTCGCTTGGACTGGCACTACTTAGAGCTCAAAAAGAGGTGTGCTGAAGCAGTCATATCAGAGAATCATGCATTCAGCTTTGAAAGATAACAGATAGATGTACCAGGACTGGAAGTGCATCTGAGGGAACCCAAACAGATGATAAGAGGCAGACGCAGGCTAATCATGCCTCTGACAAACACTTGGGTAGGTTCTCTCTCCTCTGGGGCTGTGACGCGCTTGAGAAGAAGGCCTGTTGAGTAAATGTTTTCAAAGGTGCAAAGTTATTTCATCCTGGAGCACCTTCTGTCCCGACTTCAGCATTCCCTACAGTTCAGTTATCATATCCTTATAGACCCATTTTCTTTTTTGATCTGCTGATAGCTACACCTCTTCAAAACAGGAAGTTGCACAAACAAGGAGAAACTCCTCCAACACAAGAATATCATAGAAATCCTCAAGGCTCTCACACAGCAAGGCTCCAGTCGCAAGCTTTATGTGAACCGTGGGGCTTGAGAGTCGCTCCATGTTTCTGGGACTCTGGACTGTAGTACAGGTAATCAACACCTATGGATCAATAGCTATGGAACAACAACCAGGAACTAGAGTAAAATAATTTTGTCTCGTTCCAGTTCATAAACCAGCTGGCACAACAATCTTCAAGTTGCCTTTAGTACCAGGCCTGTGACCTTGAAAACGTAACACCAGCAGCAGTATCCCCTAGCAAGTTTAGCTTCAGCTCCACTGTCAAACACAGTGATAAAATGCTTTTCTCTCTAAAAATTACTTACTTGATTGAAGTGCTGAAGTTTGTCAATCAAATTAGTGATAAGTGGGTCCAATCCTCTGACTTTCAGTTCTGGATTATTAATTTGTGCCTTCAGTCCATTGGAAACAACTCTGCTGGTGTAACTGAAAAGGAGAAAAAACCCAAAACATCAGTAACTGGAACTGTATCCATCAGAATCAAAATTATATTAAAGGGGACTTAAAAAAAAAATAAAAAATTCTTAAACAGGAATAGAAATTTATAATAAATAATTCCATTTTTAAACACCCCAAACCAGGATAAAACCAAATCACTTCCTTGCAGCAGTATTCACCTCTTCAAACTGTTAAAGTTGTGTACCAACAATCTTATAAATCACATAGAATCTTTTCATTCAGATTTTAATAACTGAATATTTGTAACTGATACCTTGAAGTTCTGCCATGCAGTAGTCAAAGCTAATAGCTGCCAAAAAACCCATTCTTTCATCACTGGAGAAACGCAGGGAATTTAAGACAGAAACTAAACATCATGAGATTGAAGTAAAAGCCACCAGTGCTCCTCACCATGCCTTATCTGCATTCTAAACTCACCAGCCAGGGTCCATGGAATTCTCTCCAACCATGCCTTGCTTTATCTGAGGAACAGCAGCTGTTCTCACAGGGCAATGACCTGTCTCTTATCAGCAATCTTCTCCCACTGACTGTTGACAGCACAGTTTCTGTCAGTCTTCTCTGGAATACACCACACTGTATTTAATGTCAACCCATCCACAAGGCTGCAAAACCCAGAGAGATACAGAGCAACTTTTTTTGGTGAGCCATGCTTCTGTATGTAACAGCCCTCATTACTTCGGCACTCATTTGTCACACAGTGATCAGAGTTGTTTACAGCTTCCTGTTTTGAAGTGGTGTAGATATAAGCAGATCAAAAGAGAAAACAGGTCTTCCCTTCTAGTGAGTCCAGTTTTAACCCTTTCTCTCTCTGAACCTAGTTTAAAGCCCTCTTTAAGAGCCCTGCTAGCTCCTGGGCTAGGATCCTTTTTCCTCTTTGGGACAGGCGTACCCCATCTGCTGTGTGCAGGCCTTTCAACATGCAAACCAAGCCATAGTCAAAACCCCAAGATTCTAGCACTGACACCAGTCCTGGAGCCAGAAATTAATTTGCAAGATTTTTCTGATGCTTCCGTTGTCTCTGTGACTGTCAGCAGGGACGAGAACACTGCTTGGGCTCCCAAACACAGAACCAGGTGCCCGGAGACCTGATGTCCTTCTTGAGTCCTTTCAGGCTTCCTGTTGATGAAACCTCTTCATCTCCCATCTGGAAGACTAACAGAGGACAGCAGCCACTGGGCTGTACAAGATGAGTGAGTTTTCTCGCGATGTCCCTTAGCTTGGTGCCAGGGAGGCAGCAGACTTCCCTGTGAGCCGAGTTGGGTTGACATATGGTGCCCTCTGTTCCTCTCAGGGCACAGCCATCAATCACAACCACAATTCTTTTGTTCCAAGTAGAGTTGGTTGTGACACAAGGCATTCTCTGACTTCCACAACGGCTCTTCTAACCTGGATGATCCCTTATCTACTTCATCATCTTCCTCAGTTTCCTGATCCTCAAGTATCAAGAGCCTCAAAGCCACTGTTGAAGGGCACTTCTGAAGATGACATCAGCTGGGGGGTAATAAGCTGTATACTCTGAGGAGTTTCCAACCTCCCCCATCTCCTAAGTCCCTCCATCTGCCTGGTGGCAAGAAGATAGGGGATCCTGAATTTCATTTGTTTTGAGTGGCTGGGTCGCTTCTCTCAGGGATGGTAAAGTGTGGCTCCACCACTCAATCTCCTCCTCAAATTCCCTTATGCTCCTTAGCAGCTCTGCCACCATGCATTGCAAATCACCAACCTGCTGTCATCTTAGCCACCATCCAACGGGCTCTGGCACTCACTGCAGACACATAACTGGATGGATACATGGCTTTGACGGCCCTGTCTGTACCGCCAGCTCGCTTCTGTCTACCAGAGCGGCCTCTATTCTCCCCACCCTGTGCCGAGAGCCGCCATGGCCTCCATCAACCACAGCCTGAGCTAACGCCGCGCTGCCCGAGGCGCCACGCTCTGCTCCCGCTCCGCCCGCTCGCGTGCCCGGGCGGGGCCGTCACCGCTGGCACCGCTCCCTATCGGTGGCTGCACAAGGCAGGTCACGCCGCGTTAAGGTACGTCAGAGCCTGTCGCGGCGCTGCGGGCGGTGGTCGAGGCCCGGGCCCTGCCTGGGGCTGCATCGTGCTTGTGGAGCTGCAGGACCCGCGGCGGCACGCTCCTCCAGGGACAGTGACTGCACCGCTGCCCCAGGCAGCCTGAGCCAGTGCCGGACTGCCCTTCCGGGACGGAACTGTGCACAGTAGCCAGGCTGAACGTCCCCTGGCACAGCTTGAGGCCGTTTCCTCTTGTCCTGCCCCTTGTTCCTGGGGAGACATGCCTGGGAGGATCTCATTAAGCCGCCATGTTGGCATCTTGTCCCTGCCCGTGCCAACTGGATAAGCTTTAAGGTCCCTTCCAACACACTCACCGATTCTACAGTCTTTGTAAGTCCAGTAGTGACTGACTATGCTCCTTTGGACTGAAATGTCAGGAGAATCATCCTGGTACTTCTTTCACTTCAATTATACTGACACCTGAGTATCCCGGATGTTCTCCTATCAGTGAATTCTGTAAACCAATTTGTGCTGAACCCAAGGACAACACCTTGAAGAAGAAAAATACACCCAAATCCTATTGTAGAAAGCTAATAGGATGTCGCAGGAGGAGGGGAGATCCAGGTCTCCAAATACATTTGTCGTATCTTCATTTAGGATAACCAACAAATTTTGTGCAAGCTGCTGGCAAAGCATTCCACGGTATACTGCTGTAAAAGGTGCACCTTGAAAAGAGAACTGAGAAAGGTCCACTTTTTCAGTAAGCCCAGGAAATTTCACTTCTCAGAAGAAACAAAACAATCAAACAAACAAATGTTTAGAAGAAAGGACTGAGAAAATTCATGGTTTTCACTAATAGCCGATAGTATTTCGAGGACAAATGTTAAGGAAAAACCTTTTTCAGTGAGTTTGTACTTTTTGGTTTACTGACCATCTTAAAGGTAATGTTCTGATTGTTCTTGATGACTGATACAATTCTAAACTAATCTGGAAGTATAAACTTTCACCATGCAATGGCCTGTGCAAAATGACAGTGAGGTTCTGATCTTACAAGCAGACTCAGCTGGACTGGTTTCCTCAGGAAGACATATACAATAAAGCATTATTTTGAAGTCAAGGCTGGTATAGCTCATATCAGTCCACATCAATTCATTTGGACAATACAGGAACACTGCTGCATCTTATCTGCCTGTAGCTTTCCCTTTATTCACAAATCATTGTTCACCATGTGAAAACACATAGGTACCCACTGCAAATGCACAGTGACACTTGATGCAGGTTTGTGAGACCATTTATGTGCAATGCAGGTGAAATTTAATGAGTCATCTCATGGCCTCCACAAGTCTGTTCAGTGATTCTCTGTGTGCGTTGGTGTGTCTGGTCAGAAGCTCATCCACAGCAGCAAAAAGCAAGGGGTTTCCTTTTCATTGCTCTTGACTGCTTTCCATTCAACCCCTGGTTAGAGCTATTGGAATGTTTCTAGAGGTTTATGTCATAATCCAGGCTAAGAAACACAAAATTCCTTCCCCTCTGGGTTGGTTGGGGTTTTTTCTGGCAAATGCTATTGGTTTTTTTTTCCCCCTGCAAATCAGAAGCCTCCATTAAATGCCTCTAGGTGGTATTGACAACCCACAGCACTGCATGGAGCTTGCATAAACATGACCAATTCAGGGACAGCAGCAGCATTAATGTCAGAGTCCTCAAAGAGACCCAAAATGTGGAAAGTCAACTCAAGACGTGTTGCTGTTGCTACAAACATACTCTGTTTTACATGCATCTCTACCAGGAAAATAGGACCACTTGCAATGAATGAGTTCACAGTTCACTAAGACAAAGGGGATATTCATAGCCTGAAATTTCCATCTTTGTTTAAGGACACACCCTTTAAAGCTCTAGAGATATGCATAAATAATGCACAGATGTTTCTGTTGTCCACATTGCTTGTACCTAGATTAATAATGTGGATTACCCACATTTCAGATGTCAGAGGAAGTATGCATGAGCTGTGTGAGTCCTGCATCATTTTCTTATCCCCTTGGTCTAACGTAGCTTCAGTATGGTAGTCACTAACAGCTAACAGTCTAACTGATAATATGAGGCTCCAGCACATAAGAATCAGTCCAGCTGAGGTTAGAATGTGACCTAAACAACTGGAAATGCCCAGAAAACCAACAGCAGACCTTTGGCAGTGGTGAAATAGATGCGATCTGCCAAATGAACAGTGTAAAAAGCTCATGTAAAGAGAACCAAAAGACTCGCCTCCAGAGCACAACAAAACCAACCCTTGAGTTTCCCCATAGTAACACACTAATCCATCAGCTTGCTTGTCCTGTATGTTCTTACTGAGAGATCACATCTATAACAAATCCAAGCTCAGAAGGACTCAGATGAACTAAAAAATAGTGAGTTCAGAGAAGGTGGGCTACATCTCTCAAGGAGAAGGAGATGGGGCAGAGAACTGAAGGAGAATTGCACAGACAGTGAGAAGGGAGAAATTCCTCCAGTCTATCACAGCCAAGAAATACTGTACTAGAAAAAGGCATTGTGTCCATCTGACTCAAACTACCACCCTGTAAACTGTGAATCCTTCTACTAGCTATGTACACTAAAATACTTTGAAATAAACGCTATACATTTCCAGAAAGGTAATCTGATTACTTCTCTTCTTTGCACTATCTACAACATTTTTTTTGGTTGACATCAGATCCTGAATTACTGGAAATGTACATTAAGAAAGATCAGAAATTGCCTTGCTTTATTTAATAACCCACAATTTTACTGAAATATTGTAGTACAGAATTGTTAACTCTGCTTATAGCTCTAGTACTTCATTCCTGCTAAACCCAGAAATGCCAGCAGGAATGGCCAGGGAATTTGTATTAAAATATTATCACCGGAGCAATCCTGAAGGTAACTGTTGCATTGGAGCCCAAGGAACAGCACATGCAGACAGAATTTTCATCCAGACCTCGAAACCTCATACCAATGTTATTACACTGATTTTGGGGGGACATAGATATGGTACTTAAAAAACCCCAAGCAAAACCAAATGATAAAAAACAAGTCCCAAGCCTCAACTTTACTGTATTTAGAAGAACAGTATAAATTATTTTCAATCTTAGCTAATAGAGATCATCACAGATTTGAAAGAGGCTAGGAGTGAAATGCTGTTTACATGTGGGATTGCATCTCAAGTGAAGGCACACGTTCTTATTTTCTATATAAACAGGGATAAATTAAGATACTGGAGTCTAAACATTCGTTTTAAAATAAAGCCAGATGCTATTCTGGAATGTAGGTTTTTTTAACTCCTTATACAAAAGGGATCATGGTACAGGATTTCCTCAAAGACAAATAAACCTTTATAGACAGTTCAGTACTTTAAAAAACAATATATAAACCAGAAGTAGCTTCAAAATCCAGGCAAACAACTGCATTAGGATTAGATCTAACTAGCAGTGATATTTAGCCATAAAAGCCCAAAAACCAGGGTGGTGTTCTCACACCACTTTCTTCCCTCCTTCCTATAGGGGACCAGTGAGGATATGAGTGACAGATAAAGCTCTTGTAGGCAGCTTTTCCAAGTATTACTGATCAAGCTTCAGCTGGGAGGCTATTTCTATTACTCCATATTCCTCCAAGTGTTATTACCCTGAGTTGTGCCACTGACAGCCACTAAGCACCACAGTGCTTTGAACCAGTGGTTAATGGGCTGTTCTTTTCCTGAAGGAAGCTGGCTCCAGCATGGAAATTCACCAGAGGGATTACACAGCATGACACCACACCACACTACATATGCTTTGGAACATGCATTGAGCATTTCAGTTATCTATATTGGATATTCAGGATACCAGGAACCAGAACTTCATCTGAATGCATCTCTTAATTTTAATTCTCTCCTCTGCTTGGGTATTTGCCCAACATGGCTGCATAAGAGGCAGCTGTTTAATTGTGGGAGAAATGATGCATCTAACATCACAAGGAAATCTGAAAATCTGAGCCTCACATTCAGTTCATTAATCAGATGTTTATGAAGTGCCATAAACATCTCTATGGCGCAGAAATTGCTTTGATGAAATAACTGGTCATACAACCTTGCCATATATATAACGTAAGAATAAAATGCAGTGGATACAACTCAAAATACCTATTTGCTGAGATGATCTAATTTGAAAACCACATTTTAAAAAATATAATTACACCCCAGACACCACCAAGGCAACAGTTTTGAAGCAGAAATGTTTTTTGTAATCTGCCATACGTTCATCACTTTTGTCGGTGCTAGTTGAATAATTCCACTATGATCAACAGATGCTAAAACAGCAACCCCTTTCTGAGACCCACTGGCAAGCACAAACTCTGTGACTGAGACTCTACTGGTTCTAAAAGTCACATTTAACCATTTATTACTTTGGTGTTATAAAAACGTATCTGTCCTGTTTTCTGTACGAATGTGTAAACCCTTCTGTAAGAAAACCCTTCTCCCCTCAAACAGGAGAACACGTTAAAGAGCATTAAGCATTAACATTAAATGTTCAGTTTAGACTTAAACTAAATATGTTTCGTCATCCTTTTAAAAATCAACAGTTGTCCAGCAGCCTCCTAAAGCCAGAGAAGTTGAAAGAAAGCAAGCCACTAATTTTTATAGTCAGGCAAATCATAAAGCTGTTGGGACAAAGCTAGACTTTACAGAGATCATTTCACATCCAGCTCTGGTTTTTTCACCTTTGTGCATGACGGCTTAAACAAGAAACAATCCTAGAGATACATGTTGCCTGTAAAAGCACACAGAATTCTATCTACTTCTGTGCAAAGAATAACTACAGTGAGTTAAAATGATGTCTTTTTATGTCCAAGTTTGAAAGTCAGTTGTTGACAGGAGGCTCTCGTTTGCTAAAAAACACTGAAGTAGCCTGTTTATTTCAGCAATATACTCAATACACTGTCAGAGCAGACACCACCCACCACCACTAAATGACTCAGAGGTTAAAGGGTTAGAGGGGGAGAAGGAAGGAAAGAGCTTTGAATGTGTCATTTAGGAAGAAGCAGTGAGAACCTATTTAACTGGCCATGATATCCACTGAACAATTAATTCAGTTCCATTAGGCATGGCTTACCAGATGGTGTGTTTTTTCTTGTATTTATTCGTAATTCCATCCTTGAGCTGGAATGGGCTGCCTGAAATTCAGTTACATGAATCCGCTTCCAATCTACACCAGCCCATTGTGTCTCCAAATTAGTAATTTTTTGGACGTTTCTTTTTTAATTCTTAGATGCAGCCCTTAGCTGCTGTGACACTGACCCACAGGGCTCTGCAAGGAATGATTTTCTCCTAAGTCAAGGAGCACAGAAGTATGGACTGACAGAGGTGCAGTGACAAAAACCTGTATGGTTGCAGAATGTGAAATGGTTTGTCAAGATGCCCAGAGAAGCTGTGGCTGCCCCATCCCTGGCAGTGTTCAAGGCCAGGCTGGACAGGGCTTGGAGCAACCTGCTCTAGCAGAAGGTGTCCCTGCTTATGGCAGGGGGTTGGAACTGGATGAGCTTTAAGATCCCTTCCAGCACAAACTGTTCTATGGTTCTGTGATTATCAGCTTTGATCTCAGTAACGCTTCTGCCCACTTCTTTGCAAAATGGAAGAAACAAGTAGTATAGGCAATCGTATATCCCTTGCCCAGTCATCATGGTTGCTCATCACTCAGTAACTTCAAGGATGCAAGTGCTGATGCTGAAACATTGTTCTCCAGGAGGAATAACCAGGCAGTGCAGGATTCTTCTTTGACTCAGCTGTCCCGAAGTGGCTCTAAATGATGATCCTTGTCATTAAAACCAACCAACAGACAAATCATGCTTCCTTTCAAGTGGCTTCCACAGTAGCACTACTCACAGCAATGTGTTGTATCATACATTTTGTTATTCCTCTAACTGCTTAGCAAACCTAGATTGCATTCATTGAGCATCTTGCTGAGAGCTCTCAAAGAAAGGAATGATCAGTCCATGGCCACTACTGCAGCTATGATCAAAATGCTGTTCCACTAAGCTGCCACAATAAAGACTATAAAGAAATACATCTCAATAAATTTCCTGTCAGATTATCAGCAGCCATGAAGGAAAACAAACTGCCAAAGTTTGCAGATTTTGGGTTTGTCTTATAATTCAGTTTCTTTTCAAATACCGAACTTGAATATTCCATGTGTAAGTGCATTGCAGAATTAAATCTTGGATAATTTCATATTCAGTTGGCCTGGTCCATTAGGCCGTTCTGCAACTAGCTCCCTTAATTTCAATGGATGTGTTCCTTTTTTATAAGAGAAAGGTTTCAGTCGGGCCTCCCCTCTGAGCAGAACTGCAGTAAGATCAGCTGAATTCCACTGTTTCGTTTTAAGGGAAAAATGGTGTAAATTGTGCCAGTGTACAGCAGGAGTAATTCTACTGAAGTCAGTGGAGTCATGCTAGGGTAAAATCTGGGTACATCACGTGAAAATCAGACCCTTTGGGCACAAAGAGAAAAAAAAAAAATCATGTGTTACAAATAAGCACAACAGGAGCAATATTCACCAAAAGGAAGATTTATCTGTTTAAGAATACCTATGTAAAGAGTTCATTTTGAAATTATTAAATGATTAAAGCCCAAGTCTAGCACAGAATGAGTTTAGCTGCCCTGAAGATTTTATGAAGCAGAACTGACATGATGTGACTACTGTTGCTGTTAGAACTATTCTAATGGGCTTCAGTGGAAGTCTTACAAATAATCTTGTTTATTAGTAATTGTGGGAAAAGATGAGACAAATACAGTGTGCTAGTAGGATAATAAATAAAAAAAGTAATCACAAAGCCAAATAGCATTTGTAATGGTCTTTCTCCACTTCTACAATGCTAAAAAAGCCCTCTTGCAGTCTAGATCCTAAAGACAATTTAAAAATTGCAGGTGCAAAACCAAGTTACCAGAAGGCTTCAAGTGACTGGCTGATGCCACCCCATGAGCACACTGAAAATCACAGTGAAAAGCAACTAGGAGAAGGGGTGGACATGTAAGAGACCTTAACATCAAAAAAGATGTGCTCATCAGTTTCTCCAGACTCATGCTGGAAATGTACTGACTCGAGCTTCACAGAATACTTGTGAAGTGCTTGAAAAGTGTTGTAAAGAAGTGATTATGCATTGTACGTGAAACAGCCTACATTCTTTTCTAGGTATATGAAAAGTTAATACGGCTTTCAAGGTGCAATGAAAGCACCAAAGAAGTTTGTATAAGTTAATTGGACAGCCTTTATTATGTTGAGGGAAGGAAAATACTTGCCTGGAATAACATCAGATAAGAGAGTTCTTTAGATTAAAGTGGAATAAACTCTACAGGAGACACAAATGATACCTGTATACCCATCAAAAGGACTATAATGAGTAATGAAAATGATACAAACCCAAAAGCTGATAACCTAACTGGGAACTGGCAGCATAAAGACCATTCCTCATTAAATTAAAATGAGAAACAGAACAGAAAATATAATAATAAACAAATGGTATATATATCTCTCTCTCTCTATATCTATCTCAAAGTTACATCTGTGGCCATTCCTAGGGGAAAACATAAAGTGAATCTGAAACACCTTTTTCTCAGTAACTCCTAGACCATGGGAGGGCATTATTTGAGTACAAACAGGAGAGCAGAGCCAAGCTGAATCCTGATGGAGAATCTGACTTTACACCTCTCGGAGACCGGCAGCTTGCACCCTGTTCTGGGGGCTGTGGAAAACAAATGGAAACATAGGACTGCCTAACTCTGCAACCTGCTAGATGGAAGACAGTAGTGGAAAACAGAATTGACTGGGCAGAAAAGAAAACACAGAAAAGAAAGGAGAGGACTTGAGCTCTTAGAAGAGAAAAAATAAAAGCAGGCTCGCAATTAACAGCAATGGAAAAGAGCAGCAAGCAAAGGCGCACAGTATTTGGTTGACAGAACTTTTTGCAGGCCCAGAGGGCAAGGTTCCAGTTCCCTTTCTGGAAACTCTGGTTACTGATACTTACAAATTAGGCTTGACAGATGACCACAGGTATACAGAAGGATATTCTATCATACCAGCATAGAATTCTTTATTGAAAAAAATGAGGAATGTCCGAATTTGCACAGCATCAGACGTATATCCGAGAGAGATGACCTTGCCTGTGGCTCATTACAAGCAAAATAAAACAAACCATAACAAAATACATCAATGCTAGGAAGTCAAAATTCCAGCTTTTCCTCAGAAGTCCATTTCTCCAAATACACAGGTGCACATGGGAGATTAAAGAAGAGCTGACAATAATGAGTACATGAACTGCACCTCTGTATGAACTGGACTCAGGTATTGAACTCAGGAACTCAGCCCTCAGTCTTCACTTAAGCTCTCTGGCACCCCTTGCCATTCCAATGGCAGCCTACAGCTCCTACTGAGAAAGCCCTGGGGGCTTACAGCTTGGGGCTGTTTCCTCCACCGCTGCAACTGCTGCTGAGCCTAATAACGTGGCATGACTGCTGTTGTGTATCCCTGCTCCTGCAGTAATTTCAAGTTTCTTGTCTCCATTTCTAATGCTTTCCACAACTCTGATCCCCACAATTACCTCCACGTCCCTTTATCTACCCTGTTGATCATGCCAGCCTGAACCCAGCTTTACTCCCCTCATGCTAAACAATGTTCTTCTCTCCCATGCCAGGTAGAAGTACCTTCTCAGGCTACTCTTTCAGGTGACTCACTGCCTACCTCCACTCTTACCTGCAATGTTGAGAAAGCCATTAACTACTGCCAAAGCTTGTGCTCTGCAATGGGAAGATAGCATTCCTGCCCATCTCATGCAAAGGAGGTAGTTGTGTAGTCCAGGCCCATGCTCTGTTCCAGACTCAAGTATAATGCAGCTGAGATTTGCACTTCTTGAACCCCTGTCTCTTCCCTGTCATTTCCCCTGGCTCCTTAGGGATGTCTCTGACCATTATGTATTCAAAACATGCCCTGATGCACATACATTTGACAGCTTTCCCAATATATTTTTGCAGAGCTATTCAAGGCAACTCTTACCTGCTCCAGTGCCTTCACTTCTGCTTAGGTCTTAATATCTTATATCAGGTGTTTGGTCCTTCAGCCACAGATGGAAGAGCTACTGACCTGGGCTGCAGGAGTGCAAGGTACACAGTTCCAATCTAAACCTGTTTCCAGGTTAAAACTATACCAGTAAAATAGCAATGCTAAAATTTATGTAAGTAAAGAGTAAATAGAGGGCCTTCATGCTGTATCTAAAGAGATCAGACACTAAGACTTCCGAATCTCCTGACTCAGAGTTCTTAAACTCCTTGACTTATGCTTAATATTTTCCACCAGTAAGACAGCTGAATTCGTAATTCCAAAGTACCGAAGTTCTGTTCCTCATGGAGGAAGTAGTATTTCATTGCAGATGCTATGAGCTACCTGTTCAGCTCACTGAATAATTTGTAGCTTTCATCCAACTCCTTCCTTTTGCAACTGCCTGAATGACACAGATCAAGACAATGAACATTCATTGTTCTCCTAACAGTAGAACACCCAACAGCCAGAATGCACTCAGCACAGTCTGCAGCTATTGATCGATAGCTGTGAGCACAGAATCAGGCTTAGCTTAATTACCATTAACCTGTAGGCACTCTTACTGCTAGAATTCCTCACAGATAAGCCAAAGCCTCTGCCATATGAGTATCACAGGATATGCTTTGAACTCAGACTGCCAGGTAGCAGTTTTAACTTGTTGCTAGCTTATCTCTAACTAACTGTTTGATGCAGTAGTGCAGCATCTAGCAAAAGTCATCACGTCTATCACTCTTCTAAACACTGCAGAAAATGCTAGGATTAGTAGAGGGCAAGTATGGTCTAGTTACGGAGATTGAAATGTCTTAGCACTTGGACAAGAGAAGTGTTCACCCAGGTCAAGGCTGAAGAGCTCCAGAGTAATGTGGGAAACTGATCTGCCTGAAATCATGTTTTTGTTGTTAAACAACAAAGCACTGTTTTTCTTGCTTGTGCATTAGGTACTTCTCACAATAATAACTGTACTAGAAGAGAGGTCAAATGTAGAAAGATTTTCCTGCCATCACAAGTTTGAAAAAGAGAGTATTTATACAAAATCAATTTAGTTGACCTATACTGTTCAATTCTTCTGCTAATACTGTTGAAGATTTATGGTTAGTTAAAACTGTTCCCTTCCACAATTTAGTTTCTTTCCCACTGGGTTTTGCAGTAAGGTCAGAGTCCCGAGTTCATGATGCCACAGACACAAACAGCAACACAAATTCAACGCAAGTTCACTGCAGGATTAACCACATCAAGGACCAAATTCTTAGGGAAAAAACCCATTTAAACACAAATACATATGTCACAAAACATTGTGCAGAAAAAAAATGAAGAAGAGAAATAAGGACAGAGAAACCTTTTTTACTTTTTTAAGTTGACTTGACTTGTTTTGCACGTAAATATCATCACAGATAATCTGTTTGGTAATAACATGCTGCTGTCCTCAGCTTATGTTTAGGAATGAAGTTATGGTGCCTCCTGCAGAGATGCTAAAGGGACTGTGTCCCATCCAGTTCCCATCAGTCATCTGGGGCTAAACAACTGAGGCTCATACTTGAAAGATACTAACAAGCCAGGAACCAAATGCTGATCTCCCACACTCACCCACCCCCTGCATCCTTCTTGAAGCTCCCTGCTTTGTAACAATAGGAATAACAATAAGTGTCTCTTCCACCCTCTTGGATAAAGGCACACTGCGTGGAATTGTTCTGTCAGCAATTACCTTGCTGGAATATTTGCCTCCAGGTGCAAAGGCTCACTTGGACTTTCTTCACAGCCCTCTTGGTGCCTTGGAAGGAGCAAGATGCAGTCTCCATCACTGCAGTCCCAGTACAAGGCCAAGGAGTCAGCTGAATGTGGTCAGGACATGCCCACAAGTGAGGCTGGCAGGGCTAAGGTAAGATGAATCCTCACTCACCCAGTGGAGGAGTTGCCAGGCTGCCTTTCAATGAGTGCACCCCAGAGAATGTGCGTGAGCAGCCTAAGTAATCCGCAGAGCGTGGCAAAGGGCAAGCATGTTATTTTTTGATACGGACCTGAGGTGCAACACAAAGTACTTCAGAGCTTGAGCATGACTACCCTCACTTCAGCAGCTGATAGTTTAAATGACTGCTATGGGCCAAACAGGCAGAGAGCTCTTTCCTCAAGCTCAGTGCCTGCCCTCAGCTGTGCATGTTTTCCAGTCTTTCCTGGGATGCAGAGAGCTTTCCCACAGCACACATGCTTGAGCTGAAAGGAGAGGGTCTTTTGACCAGGGCATGTAGGGACAGGACAAAAAAAAAAAAGGCAGGAAGTCTCACTTTTCTCTTTCTATAAAATATTGAAGAACACCAGGAATCAAAGTAATTTTGAACACGAGACAAAAGGAGCAGCAGAATAGCAGGCAGCTTGTTGTGGCACAACTATCAGCTACAAAGCACCACTTGTTTTCTATGTGCTAAAAATATTATGACAATTAATGGCAAGGATGAAGGAAAAATCAAATAATGGATGGAAGAATAAATGATGTAACGATGTTTAAAAAGAAAGCATGTGACATTTCAACATTTACAATAGGATCTGAATGGGCTTCAGTTGTCTATAGCATCATTCATCTTTGAGGTATCCTGAAGAACTTTGCAAAGGGGCAGGTTGGGCTAGTGGCAAATAGAATAGGCATTAGTCACTAGAAACAGCGCACAAATAAATATAAGAGCTGGATTTCAGCATGTGAAAACAACTTTGCGAGTCAGAAAATCATAGAATCCCAGACTGGTTTGGGTTGGAAGGAACCTTAGAGCTCATTCAGTTCCAGCCCCCTGCCACAGGCAGGGATCCCTGCCACTAGACCAGGTTGCTCCAAGCTCTGTCCCGCCTGGCCTCGAACACTGCCAACGGGGCAGCCACAGCTTCCCTGGGCACCCTGTGCCAGCACCTCAGCACCCTCGCAGGGAAGAACTTCTTCTTGATGTCTCGTCTATATGTCTCCTCTGTCAGTTTAAATCTGCTCCCCTTTTTCTAATCCCTGGAGGCCCTTGTAAAAAGTCTCTTTCCTGAAGTCTTCCCCAGGTCTCTATACATTATAGAACAGAATCATAGAATCATAGAATAGTTAGGCTTGAAAAGGACCTTAAGATCATCTTATTCTCACCCCCTGCCATGGGCAGGGACATCTCCCACTAAACCATGCCACCCAAGGCTCTGTCCAACCTCGCCTTGAACACCGCCAGGGACGGAGCATTCACAGCTTCCCTGGGCAACCCATTCCAGTGCCTCACCACCCTTACAGGAAA